>JAUMJK010001789.1:0-165938 GCA_033558105.1 Coccyzus lansbergi
AGGGGCCCCGGCGCCATCTTGGCCGCGGCGGGAGGGGCGGGGCTGCCGCCGCCATCTTGCAGCGGGACTGAGGCGGCGTTAGAGCCCTTTGGTTTGAAAGGGACCATAAAGCCCATCCAATTCCACCACCTCCCGCTGGATCATAGAATGACTAGTTTGGAAAAGACCTCTTAAATCATCATAGTCCAGCCATTCCTATGAGGCTACTTTCAGCCCCGCCCAACCTGGCCTCGGATGCCTCCAGCAATGGGGCAACCACAGCTGCTCTGGGCAGCCAGGGCCTCACCACTGTCGTCGTGAAGAATTTCTTCTTAATGCCCAACCTAAATGTTCCCCCCCTACAATTTAAAGCCGTTTCCTCCCCTGTTATCACTCTGTACCTTTGTAAATAGTCCCTTTATATATTTATATATATATATCTTTATAGCAGGTAAAACTCAGTTTGGAGTTTGAGAAAGTGCCTTTCGTCAACCCTGGGCGAGGCAAGGGAGTGCTTGGCATAGATTCCTGCAGCAATGGGACAGGATGCATCTCACACAGAGATGGAGAAATTCTTCCAGAAGTCCTATGCATCTTCTGTTCCTTCCCAAGAACTTACTTTAATGTTATCATGAACTTCACAACAGTCGCATCTCTGGCTAACTTGGAGCCAGCTCCAGCCCTGCCTGACCTTGCATTTGAGACAGGGAAAGGCTGCAAACAGAGGAGATTGCAGGAGACACCTCTGCTCAGCACAGAGCACACTGAACACAAGGCGTTACCATGTCTAAGGAACAAGGAGTATCTGGGAAAACACTGCTTGAAAGCAGACATGCTGTCAGAGGGACATTCTGTTTAACTTTCAAAAAATAAAGTAACTTGGAAGAACTCTGCTTTAGCTCAAATCAAAATATTCTACTTCTTGTAATAGTAACTACTTTTTGTATCAATAGCTGTGGGAAATGGTCAGCCCTCTGCCTCAGGCAAAGCCAGGGTGAGCCCCTGAGCTCCAGAGCTCTGATCTTGTGCGTGCAGGCAAGCAGGCTGCTGTGTGGGGAAGGCGTCGGGGTCGCCTGAGGTGAAGGCAGATAAGGCTCAGCAGAGACTCACTGAAGCACTTAAGATTCTTTGAAACAGAAACTGCAGCCAGCAACGATTGCAGTAAGTAGTTCAGTGGTTAATGGGCAACAGTACTGCCCTGCTTTGATGATGCTATAAACTGCCATCCATCCTTTCAACAGTTTTTTGCACAAAAGTTTGCTTTGAGGCAAAATACACACACAGGATACTAGAATCGTAGAATCAATATAATCATTAAGGTTGGAAAAAAAACTCTAAGATCATCCAGTCCAACCATCAGCCCAGCACCACTGTGTCTACTGCCCAGTGCCCTACTGCCTACTGCCCAGTGAGGTGGTTGATTCACCTTCCCTGGGGGTGTTTAAGGCATGGGTAGAGGAGGTCCTGAGGGACATGGTTTAGTGTTTGATAGGAATGGTTGGACTCGATGATCCGATGGGTCTCTTCCAACCTGGTTGTTCTGTGATTCTATGATTCTACTGAGCCACATCCCAACGTGCCACATCTACATAGTTTTTGAACACCTTTGTGAGGAGACCAACACCTGCCTTGCTACAGCCTCCTTTCAGGTAATTGTAGAGAGCAACAAAGTCTCCTCTCAGTCTCCTTATCTGCAGGCTAAACAGTGCCAGTTCCCTCAGCCGCTCCTCACAAGACTTGTTCTCAAGACACTTCACCAGCTTCATTGCCCCAAATAGTACTTAACATTTGAGAGTAAAGTCAACAACACACATTTTGTTAATGAAAATGTAGATGAAAATTGAAGCTAATACACACCCGGAGAACAGGAAAAAAATTGTCTTCGTATAATAGAGAAATTCTTTACAGTGACAACAATCAGTCACTGGAAGAACCTCCCCAGAGATGTGGTAATGTTGCCATTACTGGAGGTTTTCCAGATGCAACTGGAGAGGGTGATAATCTCATCTAGACTCATGGAAGGTTGAACAAGATGATTTTTTGAGGTCCTCTCTAACCTCTGGAGTGTTCTGTGATCTATTAACACTGTATACAATATATTTAACTGGTAAATTCGCTAAGGGAATGGGTAGTAATAGAGTAAAATTACTTAAGATCATGCTTTCGGGGTACTCAAAGAAGAGAATCTTATCTCTTGGTAAAAGTTGTTAGCATTTATTGATGTTGCAAAAGTAGTTGAAGATCTTAGTGTGATAAAGGTCCTATTCCTAGAGTTTTTATGGAAGAACTTCTACTATACTGGTTGTAAATTTTAATCAGAACAATTAGCGTCCTGAATTAAAAAATTACAGTCTTGTGGTACAGAGAAAGGGCAGCACAGTCTGCACTTCTCCTAAAAACTGAATTTCAGTGACGTCTCTAGTCTGTCATGTATGTGATTCTAGATGCACTTGTACCTGTTTCCTTAAATTAAGGACACATGCATATGGCAAGAGGCTGGTCCTTTCTATATTCAAGTTTGACCCTGTGTCCTGGAGGGCTGAATCCTGGAAAATTTTACAGCTCTCTCCATTGGCATTGCATGCAGAGGTTAGATCCAGTGAAATGATTTAAGGGATTGGTCTTGATAATGCTCATTTTAGTATCTCTCATATTCATGCCACTCACATCTCTGTCTCAAGGATAAAGGTTTCTGTGTTTTGCTCTAGTTATGAAGATTAAATACAGCATTTAACCCCTGTATGTTCTCAGTAAATGGTGCAATGTTTATTTATACTACATTTAGAGGGTAAATTGAATGATTGTCTTACTTAGGAACAGAAAATTCCTCTTTAGTGAGGCTGATAGGTTCTCATAGCCATAATTGAGCCTTAGCTGAATATTTGGCTCTAATCCTGGTGCTGACAGGTGGTCATTGACTAAAACACACGCAGCAGCCTACAGGATCTGTGGTGTTTGCCGCTGTTCTGCTGGTGCCAGGAAAGCCTGGTTTTCATTCAGTTGAACTGGTGCTTGGACACATTTTTCTTACATAAGGGACTAAAAATCTTTTCCTAACCAAGTATAAAATACATTTTTTTTTCAGAACACTCCAGTTTGATACTTGAAGATCAAAACAAATACATTGTGATGACTGAAAAGATGTGAAAGTTGTTTTGGAGGATTGTGGTTAGTGTGAAATTTCAGAGAAACACGTTGCTTGCGAAAAGGGAAAATCCCGTATTGGAAAATATATCTTTTAAGAGTAAAGTAATTTCTGAACTAAAATAAGACAGATTTGCTTCCAAAGTTTATGGCTTTTGGATTTGCTTAATCATTTAACATTTGTCTTTATTCAGAAGTACTTACGTTAGTTCTTAGGGGAGTACAGCACAGGTCTTGCCTAATGAGAAAATATTGTTATAAATGGTAGTTTAATGTGAGGCTTTCTGTCTAGGGAGACCTGTAATGTTTGGCTCACACATTGCAATTCATAGAAGAAGAAAGAGGCATAATTCATGTTGACCAGGGAGCACAGGTGTAGCTGCTCTGCATGAGGACATAGGATTCCTATTGCCTTAACAAAGCTGACTTGTATTCAAATGCTTTAGTACCTCCAGCTAGGCCCTGTTTGGATTTTATTGTGTAAACAAGAAAGGATTTCTCACTTATCTCCTTATAATCTTGGGGTAACCAGGGTATTTGAAAATCAGAATTAATGCACTTCTATGGATGTACAATAAAGAACTGCACTTAGAAGAAAAATCCTGACCATCTTTTAAATCTTAGCTGCATTGCTTGAAAAGCAGGGGGTTCAGAGCTGAGAAGCTATTTTGCTGCCAGCACTGCTTGCTGGCAATACTCAGCCTCTTCCCACAGCAGAGCACAGCTCTGATTGGAAGGACAGGCAGGTGCAGTTCCCAATGTGGTAAAATCATAGAATCATAAAATCATTAGGTTGGAAAAGACCTTTGAGATCATCAAGCCCAACTGTACTTAGGTACAACTGACTGTAGAGGTTCAGAGATTTAACTTGATGTGGACTATGCAGGCTGCGATTTCCATAAAGAGAAGGGAACATCCTGAGAACTTTTGTGTGCAATAACAGCCCCAAGTAATGCCTTCTTCCATGGCAGGCAGTGAAGGAGAATGGCTAAACTCTAATTTCTACTCAATATGCTCAGATGCAATAGAAATTACCCATAAATGGAATACTTGCCTGTACACTTTGGGGTCATCCAGAGTCTCTAGCACTTGAAACGCTTGCTAGTGAGCGATGAAACAATTTTGGGTTTACTTTTTTTCTTTCTTTTTGATTGCTTGGCTTGTCAGATATGACAAGAGCTACAGCCTAAGGAGGGGCGTTAAGCAGTGGCACGACTGAGCCACTTATAGCTTCCTACCCTCATGGAATAGGATCATTCGCAACAGCCAAACAAATCTCACCCTTAAAATTTGTAGCAGCTGCAGCCCAGATGAATCCTGGTGAGACTTTCTGGTATTGTGGAAGTGAGTTGGGGGTCAATCAATGAAGAGTTTGCTTGATGGCACGCAGGATAAGCACTTCATTGCCCTGAAGGGATTCCTCGAGTGAACGGAGTCAGTCATCAGCATGCAAACCCAGAAGTCTATGTGTAAAGCAAAGTGGTCACAAGAAATTGAACTGATGACTCGTTACGCCACAGGCAGAGAAAGCTTTACTGTTCTGAGCTGAAAAAATCAGGCCAAGTCATGAGGACTCCAGCAGCGATTCAGGACTGCTTCAGGATCAAACAGTACAGAAGTGTTACCCAGTTATGATTGAATGGCAATATACACATGATATAGTAGGGATTTTAAGTAATTTTTGGCCTTGTATAAAAAGACATTGACATATTGAAGAACTCATCTGCTAAGAAGTTTGAATAACTGGTGTAGAGTATAAAAGCAAAAGAGCATCCAGAAGTAAGCATACTGGGCAGGGAACTGGAGACCCATCTGAGGAATTGTCTTCTGGCCAATGGTTAGTGAAACAGCTGGGTTTAAATTTCCACATTTCACATATTTTTCCAGCATGGCTTAGATTAAAAACACAGACGAGTATTGCTAGTAACCGTTTTATTTTATACTATCAAGGCCATTCTTTGAACCAAACCACTACTAATTGAAGCACTATCTCGCTTGTGGTTAAACTGTATTTGAATATGATGCTTATTCTGATGTAGAGAATTCACAGAAAGTCGTATATTTCAAGAAATGCCCCTTTTGAAGATGTAAATTGTTATTATATAATAGCATATGACAACAGCAATCAGCATTACTGTGCCAGCAACCCTGGACGTCCACATAAACTGGGGCGAGAGGCTGGAGAGCTGCCCTGTGGAAAGGGCTCTGGGGGTTCTTACTGGTAGCAAGTTGTGCCTGGGCAGCCAAGAGAGCGGCTGTGTCCTGGGGTGCATCAAGCACAGCATCGGCAGCCAGTTGAGGGTGGGGATTGTCACAATTACTGGTGTAGCCCCACTTGGAGTAGTGTTTTATAAATGTATAGAATCTAAAGGCTAGTATTTTTACTAGAGTAATACCTTGCTGTTGTCAGAACACCTTTGATAAGGTTGCAAGCACCCTCAGAGATGCTGCAAGACCGGACTATTTCCAGCTTTTGAATCAGTAATTGTTTTAATTACTTGTCTAGAAGTTCAAGGCATGTGATAGTTTCAAATGGAGTACATAAGGAGCACTACACGCTGTATTATGAGGCAAGGCAATAACTTTGCTATGAGTTGGTACACTACAGGCTCTCCTGGCCTAATTTTTGTCTTTACTTCCTTCAGCATGGCTTGGTTTTGGTGTGTATCGGGAAAACAACTTTATTTTATTTCTCAAAGCATTTTACAAGAATAAAGGCATGAAAAATGCAGGAAAGAAAAATTAGACGACTAAGTGCAAAATAGAAGTATAAAATTTATTTAAAACCACCCACAAAGTTCTGTGTAATCAGGAATGATACAATTTGTAATAGTCTTTTTAAAAACTCATGACAAGATTTAAAATATATTTTCAATTACAGTATTCATTTAGCCTTATTCAGTTAGGACAATAAAAAAAAAAGGAAGTTTACGTTCTAAACAGATGAGACACACAAGAAAAATAGAACAGAACAGACAATTTCCACAACAACAATTTTTACATGTATGTTTCAATACTAGTATCAACATTTCAATGCATCTTGCTACATAAACATGAAATCATGTACAACAACTGCTTGCACCAAAAAACATAGCTTAATTAGATCTTTCAAGTAACATGCAGTCACAACTCACAAGTCTTCAAGTACTGCTGGTAAGGGTTCCCTTGTCTGCAGAGAAGATTTTAAGGTTCAGTTTCTCAACTAGTGTAACTCTTCACAGCTCCCCAGCTTGGGAAGCCGTGCTCAGTTATACTAGGGAAGAATCAGGCCCCAAATGGTTGTTACGGAAAGAAGTTAATTCTTACACTTTCTCCTGTAAATACTGTGACATAATGAAGTGCTTTTTCTTTCTGATTTTTTTCTCCCTGTACATCATCTTTTGTTTAAAGAAGTTAATTTTATGTCCCAGATCCAAATACAGTAGGTTGGTAACTGGAAATAATCCAAACCTTCAAATTCAAAGTTGTAATTGTCAAATGCATCCCAAAGAGAAGAAAAAGAAAGGAAAAAGAAAAAGGAAAAAGGAGAGGGAGAGAGGAGGAGGGAGAAGAGAAGAGAGAGAAGAAAGAAGAGAAAAGAAAAAAGAAAAGAAAAAAAGGAAAGAAAAAAGAAAATGCTGACTTTTTTTTTCTTTTGCCTTGGCATTCTGTTCATCTCTGGATTTTGCAAAACAGGAAAGAATGATCAGCAATTACATTTCAGCACCGTGTTTCCCTATGTATCAATGTTCTTTCTTACAACAGCAAATTCTGAGCAGTATTTATGACCTGGTGCGATATCATCACATTATGAAAAGCTGTCTCTTCCAAACTGAGCAAATAATTGTAGAATAATCAGCTGCCAAAGACTGAAATGTTTATACTGGTTAGAACTGATTTTCTTTTAGTGGTATTGGGATATCACATTTGTTTTTCCTGCCTACAGTCATATTTTCATTCCAAGGACAAGCGATTCATGAAGTTCAGACGCCGCTTTTTGAGTTGCATGGATCAGACGGGCATTCACAAAATTAGCACGGAATCTGTTCTCATTTGGCTCAGCAGAACCACTGCAGCACAGACATTTAAGAGTGTAAATAGATTTCCTTTTCCTCAAACTTTGTTGAAAGAGAAGCTTGCATCGCATTGTATTTCATACCTGCAATGTAACCAGGCTTGATGCTTACATAAAACTGCCACTGCAGCAAGGGAAGCTCTGCCTGACTCAAGCACAAAGGGCAGTGCCAACAGTGCATCAGCACCATGTGGGCAGTCAGAAAACGCTGGCTTTTAGCTTATTGTGTCTCAAAACTCACCCCAGTGTGACACCAGCACTCAACACCACCCCCCCAAGGGGTCCTACCTCAGAAAAGAATGGAGTTCAGTAGATTCCCACAAGCCCATTTTGTATCATCAAGTAAAAAGGGATAAAGTTGTGTTAAACAGAAGCAAGTATTTTTAAGAAAAGCAGCCAAAGCTTGGACTAGCATCCTTGGCAATTCCATGAGATTCTTAGCCAGGCCGTTACCCAGAGGTACAAAACTTTTACCTCAGACCCTTTGTAGACAACACTGGGAAAAGGACAGCCAATATAAGTGAACAGTTAAAACTTGATAAAAACCAAGCCAGTTTCTTTTCAACCTGTATTTCTAAACTAAGAAATGTCTGGATGTTACTGGCCAATATGTGCACAACAGGGGTAGCATTAAATTGATTATGATGACTGCAGAAATCAACCATTCGGTAAGTTTTGATTTATACTACTGACCTTTTATGCCACCATCATTATAATGGGATACTCTGAAGGATGCAATCTAAATCAACACCCATTTAAGGCCTCTTTATCCTTTTAACTTGATGCAAAGAAGAATAGCACAAATGGGAATCGGGGCCTTCACATTTATTTTAAGACTCAAACCCCAGACCCTTTTCCATTACGATATTATGACAAAAATACAGGTACATATGTAAAATATTGATCAGGTCACAAAACTTTCCACAACAGCATTAACATGTTCTGTGGTAACAACTGCAATACTGAACATCAAACTAGCAGCGCCCTCGCTGCACTGCAGCAGCACAGCCTTGGAAACAGTTCATCCGCTGTAACTGGGAACTGTAGGTGAATGGCCCTTCTTATGTACATGGTTTGTTGAGGTCTACACCTCTGCCCTCTGGATTTATAAGGAAAGCTGGGAAGGTGTGCAAGGTGTTGAAAACAGCATTGTTAACCAGTCCCACCAAACGGAGCAAGTCACCTTCACGTTAAGTTACTTATCACGCCAAGTTACTTATCATGCCAGTCCTGCATTCCCCACACATCTGCTGTTGGAAGAGTCTAGCATTTTAACGTAAGCATGTGTGGAGAAATTCCACCTGTAATGTTACAGTGGAAGAAAAGAGAAAGAGATACTGTTGTGGGAAGAATTAAGGATACAGCACCTTGTACCTTTTAAAATTGAAGTCACAAGTATGTGGTTAAACAGTGCAAACAATATTGGGGTAAATACTGGGAAACTGGATAGAAAAAAAAGATCCTAAAGTCTTTATATCTCAGGAAGAAGATGCCAACATCCCTATACCCTTTAATAAAAAGCAGCAACAACTTAATTATATTCTGCTCAGGCTCAATCAATTCCACTTGCTCCTATAGAGAAAGAACAAAAATTGAAGTCTATTGTTCCACTCCTAGGTTAGTTAAGGCATTTAACTTGTGCAGGACTCAAGTTTTTCACAAGGACTGTGACTGATCTCTGCATGACTCCTGCTCTTGTAATTGTGCAGAGTTTGCACCATCTGTCTCAGGTCAAGATTTGAGCAGAACTGGTAGAGTAACTCAAAAAGAGGGCATTCCACAGCGATGCAAGTGACAGAAGGAAGATTGTGTACTCAGAAGGGATGACTTCTCGAGGGGTGAGCAGTTTTCTAGTCTTACTAAGTTTATTTTGTTTGGCTGCTTGCAGACAGAAGAACAGAGTAGAATGCTTACACCAAGAAATCTTATAATTAACTGGAAAATAGATTATGTGATTTTAAAAGTACTGATGGTGACAGATAATAAATTGTCCTGCTTTCTTGGCTTGAAAACCATATCCAGCTGCAATGTTCTAGGCTCCCTGTGAGAAAATAGAAAGTAAAAGAAACCCTAGAACTGCCTGACATCCTCAGGACTTTTGATGCTGGCCACTAGGATTAAAGAAGAATACCAGTGTGTCACAGACTAAGTAAAAAAGCTTATGAATTTAAAGCTAGATGTAACCAAAGAAGTGTAAATATAAAGAAATACCCTGGCAACTACATGTACAGAGAAGGCTCTCAAGGGCTAACTGAATGCCCACAGCTTTGCCTGCAACTTATTCATGCTGTGCATCCCATTAGCTTTCCACATCCTCTATCCTGATCATGGGAAAGAGCAGCAGACTGGTGGTGACTGCAGTGCTCGCTGCCTTGTTCCTGTACACAGATTAAACAAGGGGTGAGAGCTCTCCCCCTCCTCTTTCTTTTTGTGTTGTTTTCTTTAAGCCAGTATGCACAGGCAGAGAACAAAGGAGAGATTACTGTCTCCAGAAGAACTGTGGAAAGGGATTAACTTGTACATATATCCACGGTCGCATGACGCAACACCACATCCTCACTGGCTAGAAACAATGTCAGGGAAGTTTAGATTGGACATTAGGAAAAAATTCTTCACAGAAAGGGAAAGGGTTATCAAGGACTGGCAGAGGCTGCCCAGGGAGGTGGCTGAGTCCCCATCCCTGGTGGTGTTTAAAAGGTGGGTAGATGAGGTACTTGGGGACATGATATAGTAGCAGACAGGTACAAATGGAGTCAATGATCTCTTAAGGTATTTTCCAACCTAATGATTCTATGAATGCCATACCACAAGCAATGCAGTACAGCCCTGTGGGGTCCCAATGATCAATGAAAACTTTAGAAATTACAGGATTTCTGTGGAAAGAGAAAAATCACATCTATGTAAATGGATTGCAAAGATGATGAGTGCTTGATAAAAGGAGCTGACTTCAACGTGACAGAAATTTCACGGGAAGCATAAGAGCAAGACTGACTTTACATTTTAAATAGAAAAACATGAAGACACAGTTTTATTAGCAAGCTTCTGTGCACCAATCTGTCATCAAATAAGCTATCAGATAAAAAAGATCAAAGGAGCTGTCAAAAGCATCAGCCTGATGGTGGCCTGGAACAGCCCTGCCTGCACACCCGAGACCCAAGGCGAAGGTCGTGTGTCTCTCTATGAACCCTGAGTCACTTCTCACACTACACACCATACACACTGTATTTAATCACGAGTACAACATTCACTCCCAATTTCCCTCCATCTGTCCTTGCAAAACCTGTTCATTGCAGGATTGCAAGGGTCCAAGTTGGAACAGGCTTTGGACAACTGCATCCATATCCATCCAGTTAAATATGAAAATTGCACCAGTTGTAAGGTTACAGATAATCTTAAATACTAACAAAGCTGTCACTTAACTCATGCTTAACTTAAAATGTTGCTTATGACACTGGAATTATTTCCTGTTCTAAGGAAAGAGAAGCACCGTCGTAGGAAAGATAAGGACTTTTCATAGCAGTTATATGTAAGTAAAAGTTAGCCTAGCAAGTCCTTAAAAAATAAATCTGAATACAACTGTTACAGATGAAAGTCACAAGTGCTTTAAGTTCTTACAAAACTTTTTAGATCTTGTGACTAAAATACTTTAGAGATTTTTTTTCTGTAGTACAACAGCCATTAGAGATCAGTAAGCACAGAGAAAACACACAAGTACGATTCACTATTTAACTAGGCACGACTGCAGAAGTTCCAACAGGGCCTCTGGGTCAAACAGAACCAGCTCCAGCAGAAAGTACCACTCCATCCCTCGTGAGCAAAGGGGGAGCAGCAGTGCTGGAGCCAGCCCAGAAAGGCATGAGTGATGTTTCTTCCAGGAACTCAGAGGTGTTCCATGTTGGGTGACAACAGTATTTGCCAACATATTGTGAAAAAGAATCAAAAGAGGACAACCACACCCCCCACGAGTGCACATCTGCATCCATTCTCTGGGTTTTCATCCAGAGCACGGTGCCAGCTGCTAGAATCAAGTGAAATATGTAGGTCTGATCTAGACAGCTACACCCTAACCTTAGCTCCAGCTCCTGATCTGGCCACCCTGAAGGACTTGAAGAGGTAAGAGCAAATTACAACTGTTTGCATGGGCTGCAAAGGGAAGCAAGAGACCCACGGATTTGTTAAGAGATAAGTACTGTTATAAAATGATAACCTTACTCAAAACAATAAAATTGGTGTACAAGACTGATAAATATGCTGAAATGTTATAATAAATAGCATGCAGCTGTAAAAACAGTAAATAGTTGCATTTTCTATCCTGCAGTCCAGCAATAGAAAATATTAGCTTCTCAAATCCCCCAGGCTGTGCACCACAGCAGGAAACAGCCAGCGAATGCCTGGCAGGTACTTGCTGGCAAAGTAGTTATGGGAGACAAAGTCAAGGGAAGAGCACCGCAAACAATAGCTTTGTAGAGATGATACGTTTTTCCTATGTAAGTAATCTTAATAAAGTAGTAACTGTGAGTTTTAGCACCTATCAGTTCATAGCTTAAACTATTATGTTAAGATGTACTTTTCTCTGGTAAAGTTGCCATCTCAAAACAGGTAGATCTGGACTTACAGACATCTATTGGTGCAGTCACCTGAGCAGTGACCTGCCAGGGGCTGTGCCTGGAGAATCCCTTAGATTCACCTTTCAGTTTCTCACTTCTTTGAGGGAAGCTGCTGTTTTTTTATCAGAAAGTTTCCAATCATACATACGTTAAACACTGGCAGATTCAAGTAAGAATGATTCACTTTTATGATCTGAACATTTTGCAAGGTAAAGAAATGGCTCTGTAACTTAACTAATTCTATGTAGAAAAATTGTTATTCCCATGGGAGCACTGAATGACAAATGTAGTTTGCAATGTGCATTTTACAAACAAAAGCTATCAGCATTATCTGTGAAACCAATAAACTAATTTTTTTCTGTAAATGATCAATCCTGGTGTAGAACAAGGGTTTTCAGACAGCAAATAAATCAACAGAACAGCTAGAGAACCTACAGTACCACCGCATGGACAGCTGGAATCCTTACTAATCTTCGGCTCACCAAAAATATACAGGTTTTAAAATGGAAATCTAAGGCACACAAAATACCATAATGATTTGATGTGTACTGTATATTACATAGTCAAGAAGCATAAAACTGCTGGTACAAAACGATGGCATAATATTGTTTTTGTTTTATTATTATTTACAATCCCTTCATATCCTCTATCTGAACTAATATTAAGCTTTGAACTAAAATTTGCAGCATACCCGGTTTTTACAAATTGTACTTAAAACAGGTAAAATACAACAAAAGGGTTCTATTCGGCCACGTCTGCTGCCAACGCTGTTGTTAGTTGTGACAGGCCTCTAGAATTGAACCCAAGGTCATTAGGAGCGATTGCTACTCCAGACCTTGCTCCTGCGAGCACTGCACGTCTATAAAGGTGAAGAGTCTCGTTGATCTACGGCCGCATGTAAATATTTGTAGCACCAAGGTCCTACTGGCACTATGTGTCAAAAATACGATTTATGTACTTTTCGTACCGAAACTGTAAATACAGAGCTTACAGTTCATCTTCTCAAGGAAAAAGCACCTTGTCTAGGTTTTAAATAAAGCAGAACTAGATAGCTCGTGTTCCTCTGTTACAGCACCACTACATTACAATATCATCAAGTATATTATTAGTACATTTTCACACTGGAAAACTCTGACCCCTTTATACCTACAGGTCACCCAGCTGGGGAGGACTCCGAGGCAGAATTAAGATACAGCTTCGTCTCCAGGGCCCAATCCTGCAGCTCTCGGTCACGAGAGGAGTCCTGGCTCGAGCTCCTGGCTCTGACCTGGCAGGTATGGCTACGCAGAGCTGTTCTCATGGAAGAAGTTGTAGGATGAGGTCGGTCCTTAGCTAATGTTGTCATTTGGTAATTTGTTTAAATAAATAAGTTTTTTAAAAAGAAATACAGAGGAGAGGAGAATCAGAAAGAAGAGTGGGATGCTACAGTATTTAAAAGCAGTGGAGTGTCTGTTTGTCCTGTGATTTAGCAAATATTCATTTTGCGATGTGTCACTTTTTCAACAGACATGGAGAACAAATTTCATGTTTGGAAGGAAGAATTCAACTCTTTCTACATGAAATGTATAAATCACTTAAAATTTACAAATCCTTTTTGTAAAAAAACGGAACTCAGAAAGCTGGTGAATCTTACAGAAAGGTTAATCTTACTGAAAAATTTGCTGTTAAATATTAGAAATTTCATACTTTCCCAACACCTCCTTTGTATTTTCCCCAAATTAATTTTTTGTTTTCCAGAATAGAATAAGGCAACTCTAGGGGGTACTTTTTTTTTAATCCCAAAAAACAATCCTACCCCTGAGGCATTAGGAACATTTGGCTGTCACGTTAACTTAGAATGCTCCAAACGGATGAGACTTATGCACTTATTGCTCAAAGAAATCATAACAAATGCTGCCTTTAAAAAACCAAGTAATATTCCTAACTCCCAATAGCAACACACATATTGACAAGACATCTCCTAATTTCATGTTTGTACACCCTTAAAAGTAATTAACTGTTCCTGTAGTTCATAACAGTTGTTTATATGCAACATAAAATCTTCGATGAAGAAAGGCAAGTCTAAAAACAATCACATATGCTATTAGCATACAAACTTCAGCTGTAACAATATGGAACTCTACACAGCAAGAATAAAATGATTTCTTCTGTAGAGTATGCACAAACCTTAGACAATATGATCCTTATACTATACTATTTCAAGTTAATTTTAAAAATAGAAAGTGCTTTTAAAATATATATTTACAGCTTAAAAACAACTTCCAGCCATTATTACCGAGCATTTCATCCATCATGACAAATCTAGAGAAAAAAATTTCATTGGTTTTCTAAAAGATTTATCTGTAATTTGGACTATAGAGCAATGGTTGGAAGTTGTTAAAGCAATGGCACCATGAAGTAATAATTCAGCTTATTTATTTGTAACTGTTCGATGTGGTTAAGCACCAAGAGCTGTGTAGAGCTATTACCATATAACTTGATTTAACACCATAAAATGTGAACCTGTTAAAATCCCTATAAATGATTTCTGTAGTAAACAGATTTGATTTAAAGCACCAAAATATAAATTCCTAAAGGTAATAAACTGAATGATTCAATCAAGGTTAATAACCTAAACAAAATCTTTTTTTAGAATGTATTAAAACTATACAACTTTTTCTTTTTTTTTTTTTTTTTTTGCTTAAAATGTGCTTGAGCACCACCAAATGTTAAAGTCACAGTTTAAGAAGAAATCCCCCCCCTTTTTTTACCTCAGCCTTAAAATGGTTGAGATGAGCAAAGAGTAAACGACACGAGACTTGTTCTTTAACAGCACCTTAGAGAAACACTGTGTAACACTGCACCAAGAGGAGGCATTCCACACCAACATTTACGCCCAATGGTTGTAAGGCCCTGCCACTCTCGTCAGGGCATAAGAAGATACTGTGATTACATTATCCTTTGTTACTGTTAATGCTCTGCGTGATGGGATTTGGTTGAACTCATTGTCTTCATAAAAAATATCTCTGTTTTCATTTGTTTGCTTAGTTTTCCTGCTGGTAGAGTTCAGTTCAGTGTTCTCTGTTCCCAATCTTTCTGCTTCTTTTTCTTTTTCTTTCGCCCTCTCAGCCATCTTTGCTTCCCACATGGCTAAACCATGTTTTGGCTCATTTAAATTTTTGTGTTGGTAGAAAACTAAAGAAATCCTTGTGGGATGATTGCGGTTGGGTTTTTTAATAGGTGTGGTAGCGTGGAGTTCACGCCTTGCACATTCGATTAAGATAGAACCATGAGAAGGTGCCACAGCAACCCCGCCAATGTCATCATCCAAAAAGTTGTGCTCGCTGTCTGACCACAATTCCTCAGCTTTTTCTTCAGAATCAGTCGGTTGTCCCAGTGCACTGCTTTGCTTTTCATCAGCACAGTCAAACCCACACACCTGTTCTCGATGGGAGCTGCCCTTTTCCCCTGGGCACCCATGGGAACTGTCGGCTTCGTTTCCAACTGTATCCTTTGCCGGAGAGCTTAGCGGTACTGACAGATCAGAAGAGCTGATCATCTGTGAAGAAGGAGAATTGTCCAACCGAGGCTGACAACTCTGTTTGTCTGGCTGATGTTCAAGTATAGTGGGCAGGGGGTCTTTGTGGGCTGGGGGGCCTGGAGCAGTGACCTCTGGAAGAATCGGTGGCACACCATTCGTCTTATCATTCAGCAAAATTCCAGTATAATCTTTGACTGACACATCAAAGTTCTTACAATTAACGTAAGGTGTCACGTGAGGTTGCTTACTACTGCATTCAAAATACCCGTAGGGAACTGAAAAATCTTGTTGAAGATTGGTCACTGCTGTCAGGCCAGGCTTATGTGCTAAAGGTGGGTAAGGATGTAAACCATCCACCTTAAAAGGGGAGGAAGCCGTATACTGTTTTAATAGAGAACAATTTTTAGTAGTGTTTGAAGTATGTTTCATGGCATAGAGGTGATCAGAAGCCTCCGTTTTTATTCCAGGTTTTAAAGCATCTGTTTTATTCCCTAGAAAAAATGCATACCAAAGTGTAAGTACTCTTTCCTCACTCAGTTAATAAAACACACCTTGTATAATATTTTCATACTCACATTCTAACATAGAAGACACGTGATGACTAAACATTTTTCAAAAAGCTTACTTTTAGCTATTTAGGAATATCTCTTATGACCGCAGGTACATACAAAACAACCTTGCTGAAGTAGCACCTTAACCTTTTCCAGTCAAACTGCCAGCATATAGTATAGAAAGGTATTTCACAGAGGGATGAATAAAGTACACAGGTAAAATTAAACAACCACTCAACGTGCCCCATTCCACGCAAGCGCTTCCCAGCAGCTGAGCACTGGCCTCCAGCACTGCAAGGCTCGCAGGGAGCATGATGTGGAAGGACTTACATAAATAGTGAAATTCAGTCTGTCTCAAATTAAGTCTCTGAATCCTTCAAAACACTTGGCTGCCTTAACCCCGTAGTATGATTGAAGGAAGAAGCATGTTTATAGATCTTGTCCCTCACAGCAAAAAAGTGACCGCGTTGCAGCAATCTGTGCATTAACAAGTAACTACTCAGAAATTTTCTTTAAAAAAATAATAATCTGGCAATGCACTCCAGGTAAAAGCACCACGTGCTTTGGCTGCCTTCCACCCCAGTGCCACACATCAATTATTTCAGACCTTTGCGGAGATACACTTGTGCGATTCCTGTCAGCTCCCTAATTAAGTCCTAGTCCTGCCACTATGCTCGGTTGTGGAACGGTCTCCTCAAATGACTCATTATCCTTATGGTTGAATTCAACCCAGAGTCCACTGGAGTAACGGGAAAGAACTCTATCGACTTTGATGGGCTTTGCACTGTGCCCTGAAATTGCTCTAGGTGTGTTTTGCTGGCAGACTGGCACCCACAGAGAGCTCTCACCTATTCCCATTAAAGATCATCTCTGTCAGTGTTTCTGCTTTGCTCTCTAAATACGCAGAATGTTTAATTGCATTACCCAGTACAGCAGAACTATTCTTTCTTCTAATAATTTATAAATGGAGATGGATTTAAAAACATTCTTTCAATAGTAATGCAAAGAAGGCAAAGTGGGATAAATTATAGACGCAATCGTTATTATGCAAATACTGAAGTTGTGGAGGAACATAAGGGAGCCGCATCAACTCTTTAAAAACCTTTTCTACAAAATCAAACTGAAAGCATTTCACCTCAGACTAACGTCTGCCTCCAAAAGATCTGAAACACCCCATGTTTCCCATCTCCTCTGGACGTGTTTCTGAAATGCAGAGGTTCTCCTAAATGCATTTAATTCTTATTCCTCCCCTTAAATCTGCTACATATATCCGAGTGGCTTGCTGGATATAAATTCCAAAATATAGCAGATAACAGGCAGATGGGCTTTGCCTTAATTCTTTTTGTTTACCTTTTCCCCTCTAATCACGGAATCTTAAGACCATGTCTTCTGCCACCTCTCCCTCCTTTTCTCCTTCTCATTATCGCACAGTCCCATAAAACAAACAGTTCTGTCCTCAGGAGCACTTGTGTGAAACCTGACCTCAGGTATCACAGCGCACATCAGCCACACCTCCGCACCACTCAGCCACATCAGGATTCTGTGCTGCACAAACACCTTTAGTAGCAGAAAACTCTGGCCGCAGTCACCTTGTGACAGAACAAGCCTGGTGCACCTTTCACCCGGCTGCTGACAGATCCCACCCTGCCGGCCCTCACTGACAATACCACAAGGACCAACTGGAGGAGCGCTGCCTGCAAACCTCTCCCTTGGCAGCAGGGAATTATCATCAACTCGGGTTCTGAGAAAGCCAGTCATTCACGTGCAGCGGATACCACGGTTCTTGTACTTTCAAATGAAAGAAATCCATGCCTGTTATTTAGATAAATGTTCCTACAACAGTATTTCCAGATAACGCGACTGCCATAATTGGTTAGAATAAGGGAACACAGAGGTGTTTCACTGGTGCCAACACACCAGACTTATTTTGGGGCTACCACCTTTTTTTTTTCTTTCTGCCAAGACAGAATACAGACTAATGACTTGCTCATTAGCCCCTAAAATGCAGGGCAGACAAATATTTTATAAAATTGATTATTAAAGAGCTTTTTCTTTCCCTCGGATGGGTAAGAGGCAACCTGGTAGCAGAAGAAACTGGCAGAATTTAGTAAGCACCACTCACCTAAACAATGCAGAGCATTGCCAAGATTTTCTGGGGCTTCAGTTTTCAGCTTTACTGGTGTTGAATATTTCTTATCAATTAATGGCTGCTTTTCAGTCGGGGTCCTCCTTGTGTCTGGTTTCTTTTTCTTTGTAGCTCTGAGAGGCTCCGCTAACATTCGTACTTCTCTGGGAAAAGCTGTCAGCACCTGTATGGCTCCAGCTTTTATCTTCGCTTCCAGCCCCTCCTCAGTGCCAAATTCATCTGTTTGTGAAATTTTGTAGAGCGGTAACACGTGGAGCTGTTCATCACTGGGAATCACCCCCACCCTCCGGTTATCTTCTTTCGTTAGCGTACAGACCTGCCAATAACAAAAGCATTTACAAATACAACCACAGGCATAAAATACAAAAGCTATTTAACTATTTAAGCAGACATCTTACACTGCACTGATTTCTCCTACTTTATGGCCTCAGTGTTGCAGGTCTCTCGAACGCAAACATGGGACAAATATTTTGTTTGATTTATGATGAAGTGGAAAAATCACTGGTACTTGAAAGATCAGACCAAGGCACGTGTCTTGGATAGGAAGAATGAAACTGTGGCTCAGCTCACACTATCCACATATCCAAGCTCACCCTGGTAAATAATCTGAGCTGTGCATATGCTGCACCTTCCCAAGCAGGCAGACTGCAGGGGTTATTTTGATAATTAACCTGATAAACATATTTGATGTTCAGATTAATTTTTAATAACTAAAAAATATTAAAAAAAGAAGACATTACTTTTAGATTGAACAAGCGGTTTCTATGACGTGGAACTGGTTTTGGGTTTTGCTATGGTTGGTAAATGGAACAAGCCCCACAGTTACTTGTAGTGCTCTGTATTTTTAGGAAATCTCAGCTCAAAGTGCCCCCCTTCTCTCTTCACATACGCTTCCTGACATCACCACTCTTTCCAGCTCTGGGCAACTTCTGGGCTTCTCTTAGACCACCGACCTACTTTCTGTTATTGAATTATACGTGGTGAGACATTGGAGCCAAGAAGAGAATGCTGGTCAGACCCCTTTTGATAAAGGAACATCAGAAATGTGGGTAAATATTCAAACTTAACCCAAAAGCTTCCTTACTGTAATTTTCCCAAATCACTGCCGAATCTTTGCAGTAAGAATAATTTTCAGCACTTCTAGAGTTCTGGCTGTTCTTAATACTAATCTCTTGCCTTAAAAGCAGAGTGGACACCAGCAAGATGCTTACTGGTTTCATTCTGTGCTCTCCCAGCAATGGGGACTGTTTCATTAGAACAAACTTGAATACGAATAGTCCTGCCATTTCTAGCTTAGTCAATTCCATGCATAAGAGACTATGATTTTTCACAATAATACACTACATTACTAGAAAGCCATGCATTGACATCATGGCTTAGGGAAGCCTCTATTTCACAGGGAGTTACACACACATAGGAATTGGAGCACCATCCAAGGATGAGATGATACTCCCTAAATGGAAACATTATCATTCCATCATTGAGCAGGTTGAATGTGATGCCTGTCAGCAACACTTAGTCCAATTTCCCAGAATTTTGTCACCATGCCTAACATTCCTGGGGATGATATTATCATCATTATTATTGATGAAAAACATACATTGTTTTTAATAGCAGAGCTCTCACATAAAGGCATCACACAATTACTTCCAGAATAATAAAATCACAGAATCACAAACTAAATATCCTACATCAAAAAGGTGGCAGTTAGGACTTCATAGATAGCTATATGCAAAGCTGGACAGTTGCAGAGCAGCAAAAGGAGAAAATCTGAAGGGCACAGACAAAGGAGAAGAGCTTTTCAGGTGGCATTTTGAAAGGGTCGAGAGAAGGTCACTAAAGAAGGCACAGTGAGGGGGCAATCAGAAGCTGATGAGTAGCGCTTACTGCTGAGCTTGCTCCATGCGTACTCACCTCCTCTGGGCAGCCTTTGGACTACGAGGAAGAGTCAGAAAAAACAACAAGTTGTTCTGTGAGCAGTGAATGATGCCTGATTCCCTTTGGACTTCTCTGTCCCACACTTCCACAACCTCCGCCCCCCCGGCACCGCTCTCCCTGCTCCCTTTTGTGTCCCGCTACCACCTCAGGGCCTGGATGGAGCTCAGCCCCTTCCCTGTACGTGGATTAACTGGGCTGTGAAGACCCTGTTGCCTCCTCGACAGAGGAGCTAACCTAGAGCCATTTCCCCAACTCAACGGTGACATTTCACAGCTTGAAACGAGAGGTTAAAATCTCCAAAGACAATTCCATTTCTGCAAAGTTCAGTGAAATCCAGTTGAAATTTGCCAGTGGATTCCAGGTTATTCAGGAAGGTTGAGAGAGGGTAGGATGATAGAGAGCACAATTACATATAGTCCGTGTTCTTAGAAAGCTCAGCACATCCTCCCCTTCTCACTTAAAAACAAAAGCAGTACTAAAACAAGCGTGGAGGGACCCAGGTCCTACTTGTCCTCATCAGAAACTGTGCAATTCTCACTTCTCTTCTGGAATATCCCATTTGACCTGTCCGGTTCTGGACCCATGTGCTGGTCTGAGAGATGCCCAGACCTGAAAGACTCAGTCCACAATCTTGCTTATTCTGAAAGACCCTCCTCTGATTTACAGTTCTAACTTCTCATGATTGTGGGCATTTATTACATTTATTCTTTTCCATTAAAAGTTTACTCTTAAAAAATATATTAATCACCTTTCAAATGACATACAGTCAGGCAAAGGCAGATCAGCACTAAATTTTCACAGTGCTTGACCCAGGGGCAGCGCACAAATGGAGACAAATATCAGCTCATCCTGGTTGAGAGGAATCTGACTTTATTCAAAAATGAGTATTAGTCACTATCACAAAGCTGATACCCTCTTTAGAACAAGGAAGCTAAAGAACTGTGTGGAGGACCCAAGAAGATGTACTAGCAGAACTACGTTGGAAGGAGAGTCAACTCCAACAAACATAGTATATTAAATAGAGTTAAAACATAAAAATAAGACCTGGATACCAGTACATCTACAGGCTCAGTGGCATGACAGCTATCAATGAAGGCCTTAGAGGTAAGCTAGCAATTTACAGCTGAAGTAGAGTCACCCACCAAATGAGAATCACCTGATTCAAAACTCAGTCTAATATTAAAATATGTGCAAAATATTCCATAAAGAATCCTAGAGAGGTAAAAGCAGATTTTCCATTGGGACTGATACTGTCATGCAAACTGACCAAAATTAAACCTAAATTTGAGAAAATCACAGGCTTTCTTCAAACCCATTTACACAGGGAAGCTGAGCATTCTGTTGCTCTGAATATTTTTTCCAGAACATGCAGCTGCATCATTGAGGAAGCTCAGAAGCCAAAGAAAATGTTGGCCAAGTGGTTTGTTTAGGTTTCCAGTAGGGTTGGTGATCAAAACCATTACCTATGCTGGGTTCAGTGATGTCATGGTAAAAGTTGCATGTTCATAAAACTTTGCTTTTGTTTTTTGTTTTTTTAAACTTAAAACGCATCCATGAACTCAACGGAATCCCTTCTGCAGGTCTCCAGAGAAACACACGCAGCCACACAGCTCCCGGTGCGTTATTCTGGGCTCTTTGATCTGTCTTGAGTTTCACATGCAGAAATGATGTGGCCGTTTCCACTGTGCCATAAGAAGAGAAGTTTTACATTCAAGTTCCAAGCAAAGCAGTCAAACAGCCTTTCTGAACTTGACTGCTGGAGTCTGGTTTCCTACACTCCTCTCCCCTTTGCAGAAGGAGCAGCAAGGGCACCTGGGGCTCCGAGGGGCTGCACCATCCCGGCTTAGCAGCAGAAATACGACCAGCGTGACTTTTCCTTTACAAGTTGTGTCCTACTGCAAAGGCCTGGACCTTTGTGCAAGGACTGTAGCTATAACTACAGTATTGGAAGAGCAGAGGATTTTTGGTTTTAAATACACTGGGAACAGTTGGTTGATGGATTGCTGACTGACATCACTTAATGCTGCTGCCAATAATAGATTTTATATTGTAGCTGCCCTTGGAGCACAGATTTATCTTCCTCCCATTTTTCCATAATGCCTGCTACAGACTGTGTGGCACCGATGATTACACATAATTGCGGCTGGTCTCTCTCCTTCCTCCAGCCCAGCAAAGCAGGCAGGGTGGTCTGCAGGAGGAGAAACACCCACACGTGCTACAGAACTGCCAAAGTCTCCCATGAAGCATTTTGTTCTTGTCAAAGTAAAACCTCAATGTCACTGATTTAAACAATTAACACGGGTATGAAAAATCTGATCCTTCACAGCTAATCCAATAAGGCAGCAAAAATATTTGCATTTCACAGACTCCATTAATAACCGGAAAGCTTTTATGTGTGTGTTGCTCATTTACAGTTGAGCTTTCTATCCACGAGGAACACTGCACCCTAATCCCACAGCTGGAACACACCACTGGCCAGCAGAACACTGAAAGATGATAAAACAGTCTGAGTACATATAGATTGAGTATTTATTGACTTAAAGGTCCTCAAAGAACTCAATTCATAGGCAGAAATCACTTTTGCTTCTTTCAGATAAACATGCTGGTTTACACCTCTGTGGAATTGTCAAGTGTTCTCATTCTACCTCAGAGCACGCAGGACACAGTCATTTTTATTTGTAGCATTTCTACCAAAAGGCAACTCAGCTAAATTCAGGGCAAGACTCTGCCACGTGGAAAAGATACTGAGCAAATCAAACCTCCCACGGTAATCCTCGATTTCTGTAAATTCAGATGTATTCTGCTATCTTGTATTTACAGAAGACATTTCCAAGACTTTTCTGCCCGCCGCTAACAGAAACGACAGCCTCATTTATTTGCAGTCACACAAATAATGCAGCTGATGATCAAAACATGTTCCCAGAAAAATACAGGAATGCATTTCTGAGGCACTGGCAGAGTTAGAGCAAGGAAACTCTTACCGGCAGCTTTTTAGATAGCGTCTTAAGTATTCAGTAAACTCCCTGCTTATCATTAAACTCACTTCAGTGCTCTGCTGAACTCATGTTTGTGTCAGGTTTAAGTAACCCAAACTGATCCAGGTTTTCCTTCACTTTCAGTGCGCTGGGCAGTGTTCCCTTCATGTTTGTGGTAAAAGCAGTTCACCAACAAAACCAAAGGGAGGAAATGAAAAGGTGTCACACTACACAGACAGAGCTAATGGTGACAGAGCCAGCAGCACCCACAAATACCATCTTACAAGGTACTTATTTCAACCTTTTTAGTCTAGAGGAACTTCAGGCTTTATAAGGGAAGATTGTGTCAGATGAGAAGGAAGGGAAGAAATCTTACCAACAGTAACTAGGCATAAGGTGACAAGTACACTTAGTGCAGGCTTTAAACTATAAGGTGAGACTACAATTGCAAACATCAAATAAAACACAAGAGAAAACTAGTAAAGAGAGTTCTGGATGTTTGAGGTTTATGATGCAGTGCAAGTCATTCTGTTTATTATCACATTATCAGAAAACAATCAGCTACATGAAAGCTGTCACCTTGGTTAGAGGTACTGCCTGCACACAGTACACTTTACAGATAAAATATGCCAATTTTAAGCTGCAAACAACTCCTCCCTCATTATTACCAGCAATCTGTAAGAAATCAGAGCATATTTTAAATTAAGTAGGCAGCCAGAGCAGCTTCTGGAAGTAGATGGGAATGGAGGAGGTGACCAGGCAGATGCTGGAATCCCACACAGCAATTTATTTTTCTCTTCTTACCACTGGTTTTCCTATTTTATTACCAGATTTCATTGTAAGCTAAAATTAACCACCCTAATTTTGACCATCAAACTGATCTAGGTTGATGAAAGCCCATCCCATCCCATCACCCAGTTTGCAAAACACCACAATTCTTTGTTCCGGGTGTCCCATCCATGTAACTGCACACCCGGACTGATGCCACACGTCCTGCTTCTCGCCATGAATACCGTGTGTAGTATAGAACATTTGGGAACTCCGAACTAAAATTCGCCTTCCAAATGCCCCAATTCAAGTATATACATTGAGTGTTCATACTTGCAACTCTTTCCTCTTTAATTAGGACCCTTTGTTGCAAGTATATTAACATAAGGAGGTACCAAACCTAAACAAAGATAATATCAGCTACACAAAAATTAGGAGTGAGCTTGCGATGAAAAATCAGATTCCAAGGCACAGTTTTCAGCAGTTATAATGATTTGATTATATTCTGCAAGACTTGGAAAATTCAGCACAACATGATACAAAGACAATTTTAAGCTCTGGCCTACACAATATCCTTACACAGGTCAATTATCTGTGCTTCCTGGTTTTGGAATTACTTGCAAACACACCACGTACAATCTATAAAAATAAGGTATCAGTATAAAAAAGCATAATCTGAAGCTGAAGTTACACCAGATAATCACTGACAAATACATTCATTCAACTGTTCCTCAATACATTCCCCAAAAAGAAGGCTAAGTGTCCATACAGCCACTTCTGGGTATAAGTTAAGACTTTTCTGGGATCCAAAATGGCAGAATGAGTAGCAGGCTCAGTTTCCAATTAATTTTGTGCAATGTAGCACTTAAACTATTACTATTTTGTGAATATCTAAATTAAATTTCACTAACAAGCATATCATGCTGTTTTGTCATGAAAACAGTGATGTGACTGCTTACACTGCTTACTCGCAGCATCTTGCTAATATTTTGCAAAGTATGCTTCCAATATCTCCTTACAGAACATCTACAAGTAAACAGCATTTAATGCTGGGCAAAAATCCCAGTCTATTAACGATCAGCATTCCTGGTGAATTCCGAGCCCTGCTTCCTTACTTCCAAGAAAGGGACGTATGCCCAACCACAAGCACACTATTAATATTAAGCAATTGTTCCAGTCATTTCACTGGTCGCATACAGGTGCTGTATGTTAAGTGTACGTGCAAGTTTAAGGTTTTAGTGAATCACAGCAACTAAATAATTCAACTTACATTTTTAAATTTCTACTGTTTCTAAGTGGGAAGAGATTTCAGACAGATTTTCTTTCCAGATATGTATCCTTTGGAGGAGAAGTTATTGCTGAGGGTTAGCTCCACTGATGGACAAGAAGCCATCCTAGCATTACAACCCTAACTACTAAAAAACCCAGACTGTCAGTTTTATTTTATCTTTTCCCTTTTGAGCTTGTCTTTCATTGTGACTATAATGAAAGTTCCTCAGTTTCCGAATGGTCTCTTAGCCAGGCAATTCCCAACTGCTCATCTCTGCAGTGACCCAGCAGGCTGCTTGGTATAAACACACCACCAAAACCCCGACTTCTGTGCTCTGCTTTCCTGTCACATCGAGACTGAAAGATCCCAACAGTCACCTGACTCCCCACATCACACCCTCATGCACAGTGCAAGAAAAAGTGAGTTGGATGAGAAGTGAGCCCAGGGGAGGAAAATTAATATGAATCAGTTTGATTTACCTCTTCCTGTACAGCAGTCTGTACAACTCCTCGGTTGGATAATTATCTCCTTTGGATATGAAACCACTGAACAGCTTATCTGTCCTGTGGCCAGTCCTCTCCAAAGGGCCTGAGTGCCTAGAAAGAGTTACGGTATCTTGCAGCAAGGATCATCCCTAAAGCCTTTGTGATCCATTCTGCAATGAGATCAACTTACGTCCTCTGCAGACCAGTAATACATCCACACGCATAACACAGGAATTCATAACAGCAACGTGCAGTTAATTCCATAACACCTTAAAAAAACCCATGCAACTATACTCACTGACTCAAGTAGTGTTTTAAAACACAGCACTCACAACATGAAACAGTTCAAATGAGAAGATCCTGTGTACGTACCACAGTGCTTCCGTTGTGCATGTTGTGCGTGTCCTTATGGGCATGGGCACAGAAATCTATGCAAGCTGTTACCCCAGAGAAAGGCCTCCCGTCCTTGCATCCAAGCCGGCAGTCCGGGCCCATGTGTTCATTTTCCACCTAAAAGTAAAAGAAACTACAGGTACTTGGGACTGAAAGCGAGCACCTTGGAACCCCACGAACCACAACTGCTCTCCTGACAGGCTAAATACAGCCAGTGAGAATGCCCAGAAGGCACATGCCTTCCTATGAACATGCAACACTTCTGACTGGACATCAATGAGATAATCAGCTTAGCCAGAGACAAAATGTCTTTAAATTATAAGCACATTTTATTCGCAGTGTTCTCTCTTAGCCTTTTACATATGCAAAGCTCAGGACACAACCATAAGCCAAAATAAGAACAGAGCAGGATTTTAAGACTACTAAATACAGGTAGCAATGGGATTCACCACATCTGTGAGGTCTTTTGCCCATGAACACACTGTGGGGTTTCAGCCTGGGTAGCTTGAACTCGTTTCAACGGGTAGCTTGAACTACGCTGCCCATTCAGAACTACAGCCACACCAGCTGAACGTCACAGACCTACCTGGTTCTGGAAAGCTTCAGGAGCAAGTTTTTTATAAACTGGAGCCACATCAGTCGCTAAAGTTTGCAAATTGTTTTCAAGAAGTTCCTCCTGCAGAGAAAGTCAACATTTATAGCACTGTAATCAGCTTTAATAGAATCTAATCCAGTTTAGAGACACCTGAAAAGTCAGTCTTTATCTTATATTTTATTAATGACTTATATTCTACTGCCCTTGCCACCAACCACAAGTAAGCCTACTTTCACGTGACTGAAATACTAAAGTTTTTAAACATAAGTCAACCAAATAACAATGAAGGATAAATGTCTCTTAGGGCTGGAACCCAGCACACGAAGAACTAATTCTGCACCATCTCCCCGTTGTGATACTCAGAAGCCAAGGAGCAAGACACACTCCACACAAAAAACAGAGAAGTAATGTCAGGGGAGGAAAATTATACCACATTCTGAGTGGAGGACTTCTTTTAGTGTTTTGCTTATGAGGACTGAATTTATGTTGATACAGCCCTGCGAAAAGAATCCTAGCCCACTTTCTTTTTCTTTTAATCACATGAGTAACTCCCCATAGCACATAACATTAATTTCATCTCTTAGCAGACAAGGTATGTTTCTAACATTGTGACAGAACTCTTATTAAGAACATATGATAAATATTTTCTCTTTAGAAAACTCTCGACTCCCTGGAAATATCTTCTAATTAGGAAGCAACATTCCTTTGTTTGGGGGAAGCCACAGAAACAAGGAACTAGAAGGTGGATTTCTCTGGCAGTGTCACATTTAAGCTCTTATTTACAGGAACAATCCCTCAATTATTTCCCTAAATGTTTGGTTTTTAAGGAAAACCACCAAAAGAAAAGGGTGGTGATGTACTCCCTACAAACACAGCTTCGAGCTGTATAGTGCCAATGAGCAACAGTTTGTTTTATGTTGGTTAAAACAATCCCAAATCACACTTATTGCCATATATTGTAAACCTGGGGTATATAAATAGGTATGGATGCTTTCAGTTTTTCAATGGGATGTTAAATTACAGAAGGACACTGTTAATTTTAACTCCCACTATAACCAGTTCAGTACCTGCTGATTGCTACCATGGGAGTTTCTGAACTGCACTGCAGTTAACGCATCCTTAATTTTCTCTCCTATGTACTATTCTTACCTAGGTATCTTACACCCTCAACCTCATCTCACTCCATCCAGTGCCTCAAATGATCCAAATCTTTCTGGACTTCGAACTATCTTCTTCTTAATTTGCTATATCTCCTAGCTCTGTCATCTGCAAAATCATCAATATCCAATATTTAGCTAAAAGAAGTAACTGCTAGAATACATTAATAACAAAACCAAATGAAGAGAAGAACTATTTACCAGTAATTTCCCTTCCTTGAGGTGCACGGACACCCTGCACGCACACTGCAGCTTCTCAAGCACGGCTGTCACCTGCAGGAGGAGGCTTTTGTGCTCCAGAGCAGCTGTGTGCTGCCAACCTGCATGCCCTCTCAGCTCCAAAATCCACAGAGGTTTCAAAACATCTGTTGCAGCTGTCCCACAGGAGACCTGGTACAGCCTGCTTTTCATGAGACAGGGAGTGTATCTGAAGTGCCCCTTTAACTGGTTCCCCAGATAATGTTATTAAAAACATTAGGAAAAACACATGCGCAGAATGTGCACAGTGTTACACAGGTGAGGAACCTAAAAACACAGGATCAGCGAGAGCAGGAAAGGACAAAGGAGACTGAAAATTATTCCCAAAATAAAAGAATGCCCAATGATGGCATTTTTTTATAAGCCGAAAATGTATAACGCATATTTGCTGTTGAAACAAGCAGGGCTACCTTCAGCTTGCACTACCTTAGTCCTGTATTCAGCAAGAGGAAGGGCAGGTGGCCTGTGAGTGCTCTGTCCTGCTGGGGAAGAAGGTCCCCACTCTAAGCTCTAGCTCTAGGTTTGTGAGACTGAGGGTTCTGCATTCATGCACACATGCATGAGAGATGCTTTATCAATTTTTCCAGCAAAAATTTAGCTCCAGTGAAACAAATTAGTCTCCCATGAAACTATCACTGGTTCACAATGTGTGTGCCACACATTAAGGAATGCAAGAACACCTCTGTTACCTCTGGGCTTCAGCCAGCGAGGTGTGTGGTAGGGGCAGCAGTATTTACCACAATTTACTCCTTCTTCATGAAAGTATCTCTCATGTAAAAAAACTACTTGTTTTGCATTTTTTTTAGACGTTCGATACTTCAATCCATCACTGCATTTTCTATGCTACCTAGGCTTTATGCCCTCTCTAACAACTATAAGCAGCAATTACAGTATCACTTCACTGCATCATGTTCCTTCAGAAGCATTTAAATACCACATTGTTCACAGTTTATTCCAGGTGTCAGAGAGAAGACCTGTCTGGCAGCTGGTCAGGCAGCCACATGGACTGAACCTCTGAGGTAAAGCCTTGGTGCTCAGAAAAACCTTTAATTGTGTTTTATGCTTACAAAGAATCAACATTTCATACAGTTACGTAGTGGAGCTAAACATGCACACAGAAAAGCATTTAAGGATAATTTTAGGGCATTTTGATACATAGGAAATAACACTGAGTTTTCATGCAGTGCAAAAATTACAAATACTAACATTACAAACATGTAACTGGATGCCTGTGTGATAAACTCTGCGTGTGTGTGAAGCAGCATATCCACAGAGTTCATTTCTAGTTCTAAAAATCATCAGAGTAAGTACTTGGAGGAAAAGAAAACAAAAAAATAAATAACATAAATCTTACTTGCTTAGGGTCATCAGTGAGAAGCCTGAATTTCCTGGGGTTTTTGCTTCTGGCAAATTTACAGCCATTGAAATACATACTCCATGAACAGCCAAATGAGAACGACGCTCCACAAGTTTCTGGATCAAGCCCTTGACACGCACAAGTACGACTGTGAAAGGAAATAAAGACACATCAGGTCAGCTGGCAACACAGCTTTTTTTTTTTTTTACCCCTCTTCTTTCAGGTCAATGCTATCTGCCATTTCTTTCCTAATACAAAGCATAAAAACACAGGGATTTATAAAATTATGGTTTAGCCAGATCTTTTCTGTCAGGAGAAAGAGTGTAGAGGACCGATTTCTTTCTTTCCCTGTAAAGACAGATTCAAGTCCTCAAAGTCCCATTTTTGGGAAACACATAACAGTTAGTTTTACCAATATAAATTTACCCATGATACTTTATGTTGACTCATCCGGAGGATAAAATTTTTATCCACAAAACCTGCTACCCCTAAATCCAATAATTATTTTGTTATGTGTGGCAATATCATTAGCTCCCAATCGATCCAACTTTTAAACTGGAACAACTCTATTCAGCCTGATCCTTTAAGAACATGAGCATTAGATTCAGGTCACTCTACAGCTACTGTTAAATGTGGGCTACACAAAACGAGCACAAAGGCTGTGCTGCTCCAGAGCCTCAGCTGCAATATATTATCCAGGCAATTAAAGTAAATTCCTCTTGGAGGCATAAAGGAAGATCTTAATTTTTGGTGTCCGATCTCTGGTCTATTCAAGAAGTCCCCTATCACCTCCTTAGCAGCTCTTTGTCACAGTTGAGCATGCAAAGGGCACCCTGACTATGAACAGGCAGCATGCGCCAAACCAGGAGAGAAATTAATCACTACCCTCTTCCTGCGTGTAGCACATGAAACCATCACTGGGAGCCTGGTCTCTAGAAAGAGACAGGAACTAATTTTTACACTGAAATGACACCTAGTGGTTTGTAGTTTCAAATGAGCTTTTGTGTATTATTTGTTGAATTACAGAATTATCAAGTTAGTTCCAACATTCCAAAGGCAAGACAACAATCATTTACTATCACAGTAACTTACTCTTCGTTTAAAGCACATCTGCGGCTGGTGGGACAGCCGTATTTTCTGAGACTCTGCGTCAGTTCTTTGTACAGCGTATCTGCCAGGAGATGTGGGATCCCCTCCCAGGCCAGGATGAGGATCACTATGACAGCAGTTTGGCAGTGGTGGCCTGCACGCTGACGCACCAAGCACAGTAACTTTTCCTCATCGCTACTTCTTCGAATCACCTGGAAGAACCATATTGTTTACTCTTAGATAGGCATAGAGAACATGTAACGCATTTCTCTGTGACAGGTAATGCCTGGAAGAGTAAGAGGAACAGCTGCCCAGAGTGGCCATCAGCAAGGGGCACTGGAACAGCACCACACAGCGGTCTCAGGTGTAGGACATGACTTTCATTCCCTTTTTACCTGCAGAAGAAACAGCCACACATTTTTACAGGAGGAGGAACGTTTTAGTGGTTCTACACAAACAATAAAGAAGATGGATTTAGAAGAAAATAACCACAAGGAGGAGATAATTCTGAGACAACAGATCCACTGAAAACCCAACAGTTGCCTTGAAAATCATACTGAAAACACATTGCCAAACCCCAGAGTGTCAGTACATAAAAGCATCTCACAAAACCACACACATGCATGTGTCAGGATGGCTGGCACTGTTACCTAGCAATATATAAAATGGTTCTCACCTCAAAAAGTAAGATTAGAAGGAAATGATGGAAATCAACTGTGCTTTCAATGAAGGAAGCAATGAGATTTTTCAGAACACTTCCCTGGAAGGTCTGTACTAAATCTTTTAGCAAAATGCTCAAGTTTTTACTCAACTGCATGCCATACTAAGCAACCTAGGTCAACATTACCCATAAAATACAAAGACTAATGCAATATGGAACAGTGCAACATGCCACTGAATGAAAAGGAGAAAAAACAGCAACAAAAAACTGGACCGTCCTACTCATGCACATTCAGGTTTGTATCACAATCAGAAAGAGTTGTGTTGCAAGAAGGACAAAAAAATGCATTAAAGCAAGGTAATAATGGAACATCATCTTTGAAAATATGTTTATTCCTTCTTCCAATGTGTTTTACGCAGCACAGTCTGTGCGAGGCCTCCAGCAAAGGTGTCAAGACCCCAGTGTTAGGTTTCAGATGCATTAGGCCTGGACCTCTCTCAGGAAGCTGCTCTCTGCCAGTCTGTGGAAACCATGCAGGCAAGCTGAAAGGTAATTTGTGTTGAGAGAGGGAGCGTTACCCTTCCAAATTAATCCTGCAGCCTTAAGCAAGGAAATGCAGCCTCAAAAAGAGGCTTGGCTGTGACTGACCAACAACCACAGTATTCTTTATAAAGAAAGAAACACAGTGCGACTCCTTTGAGTGACGTTTACAGAAAATCCATTACAGCTGATACACAATACAGGTTATCCTTGTCAGTGAGCTTTACACTCCTGAGGCAGTGCGGTCCCTTAAAACCATGAAGGATTTAATTTTGTTACTCAGCATGAAGTGTGACGCTTTGACTCTTTCTTCTTTTTTTGGTTTCTGACTTTGTAATTTGAATGAAGAAACCTGGTACTTTTGAGTTTTTTGGCACAACATCAGGCTGCCTTTTCTGAGTCCTCACACAGTTCCAAACTGAAAATACAGTCCAGGAAAATTACCGACAGATGGGAAGGAAATTTATAGTTTCCTTTAAACTAACACCACACTCCTCAGGAATTAAACATCACTGGAATTTGCTTCATTGTGCACACAGTAGAGAATGCAACACTTACTGGACCCAAAGCCATTTTACGGTCCATCATTTCTCAGGTATCAATGGATTATTAGTTGCCTGAATTTAGTATCTGTGCCTTGGAAGAGCTGTGTTCACCGATTGCTACAGCTGAAGCACTTCCACCCTCTTGGCACTTCTCTCACTTGGCTGTCATGGTCCCAGAAGGGCACAACTTGCACCAAAACGATTGGTTTCTCCAGGCCCAGCGCCAGTGCAGACAGAGTTGGAGCTGTGCTGCTGCTCCCACATAGACTGATGATGCCCCTTCACATGCTGTGGCTGATGTTCTCAAAGCAGCAACACACACAGCCCCTCTTTTGTAATAATAAATCCACAGCAACGCCACACTCAATATACAGTGAAGCACCTTTGAGCAGGACAACTGAGAACTACAGAACAAATTCAGCAAACAAACCCACCTTGTCATTCTTGATGTAGTAACTTTTTGCATGGGGAACCTGCTGCTGCAGTTGTGTTAGTTTGACTTGGTGACTACTTAGTTGCACCAACACTGACATTACTCTGTTCATTTCCAACTTGTAATTTGTCTACCAGTGCCGGACCACAGCAAATACCTTTCTGAACTCTAAAACAAACTACATGTACACTGTATGCCAAGTGTATATGTATTAAGAAAAAAAAAAAAAAGCTGCATTTGCTTTTGTTGCTAAACTCATGGTTGTCCAAGTAATTCGCACAGCCCAAAACATGTATACAAGTTGTGTGCCACTTATCAACATTTTGCCTGATCTGCTTACTGATCACATTTCTTACTGTCTACGTAACGGTCCTGGTAAGGCTTTAGTGGACTGACCCTTTCTTGTATTACTCTTTGGCTGCCTCCAGTTTATTTCTAGTCCAGTTTCTGCAGTTTCAAAATCCTGGGGATTGTTTCGAGATCTTTTTGCCCTTAAACATCCCCAAACTATACAGTGCTTTAACTAATTACCCTCCATTTACTTGACAGAAACATCATACTTGTTCAATTAATGCAGCAGCATCTTAATGATGACTTCAGGAAAGCCACATACATAACACCTCAGCCTGCGCTTTAATTCATTCTTTATTTGTCAGGGTTTATTTGACACAGTCCTCCTGAGTACGGCAAAGGGAATCAGAACACTGTCACACAGCCACAGGGAGCAGGATAACAATGCAGTTTATTCATCAGTTCTTCATGCAATAACTGAAAATGTATATTTATTTGTTACTGCAAGTTTGCAAACATAATTCCCAGTATACTTACTGTTTACCTATGAAACACTGAGAAGTCAAATATTACGTTAAAGATGCAACAAATAGAGCAAATCCTTGAACATTTCCTCAGGCTGAACAAAGCACAAATCAGCAGGCAAATCTTGTGCCCAGAAGTTGTTGGTATTGCTCATGATTTCTGTTACATAGTTAGCAACACCGACAACACAAATAATACTTCAGTTTATTTAATTTTGGTCCCTAGTGCATTTTAGAAGGATGAGGAAATAAACATTTGTTGAGTGTCGGAACCTTAATGCTACTTAAGAGGGAAGAAAAACTTTTCCCCTGCAATTACTTTTCCACACAAAGCAACCACACCTTCTCAGTGACTCACATAAGCAACAAAACAGACTTGTAGTAAGTTTGCGTAGGATCAGGTAACATTTGTATGTCGTACAGTTGTCTTTTTGCAGGTTTGTAGGGAAAGATGATCCCTGATGATTGTTTCAGCAGCCAGTAGCTGCCATCAGCACCAAGTATCCATGGGAAGTATCCACATTAACAATGAACAATCTGCTTCAGCTGCAAGGCAGCACTTCTGGAAAGCAGCAGAACTAACAAACTCCCTGACCATGTTTGACCCATACCTGTCAGCTCCGTTCTGCACTCGCAGTAACTGGCTTGCAGTTACACGCTACCTGTGTCCTCACTTGTTTGCTAACATAGCCATGTCTGGGACAAAAGGAAAAATGAAAACGGGACACACCTCCTTCCAAATAGCTTTTTTAAGCACATACCTATTTGGACACGTAATATGAGAAGTGTCATCCTTGTAGGTTGCTGCTTTGGGCAGGATGCTCATTTAATTTGCTCATTTCATACGTTTCTCTGGGGCTATAGTCCCACACCCACCACTACAGCTCTGCACTGTGCCTCTTTTGCACATGGTTCCCCATGTGTCCTCATTCATGTGAACATCTAAAGGAAGGCAGCAAGTCAAGTCACTTATTTTATTAGCAGGCCCAGATATTATCAAATGACAGAATCTGAACAGTCAGTCAGGACAGAAACACAACCAACAGCTCTTATGTCGCTTTCCACAGCTAAATCTCTGTTTCTACAAGCCACAAAGGTAGTTTACCCTATTTTCTTAACAGAAAGCATGAGCCAAAAGCTAGAGTGTATGTACTGAAGAGGTGCCGTACACAGCAGAATTTGCTCCAGCAATTCAGCAACAAGTTATGGGATAAACAAGAGAAAAGGTTAGTTTGTCACTCCCTTACCTACCAGGACAGTAAAGAGACAGAAAGTGATGCTAAATAATGAAGACTACAAGAACAGGATGAGGTCAGAGCAGCAGACTCTCCAGCCTTATCCTGACAATAACTAAAGGTAGTTGCCTAGGGACGAGTAGTAGGAAAGGCACCTGGATGCTTCTCAACAACCACCGGGCACCTTCGATCCCCCTGCTGGCAGCTCAGGGAACACGCTCTCTCCCACCTCTGGAAGGATTTGGCTTCTGTGCCTTTGCCTACTCGCTTCTAAGCCTACGCAGCGTTTTATCATCTACTTCATTCCTGGGCAAAGCTTAACCCCAGACTGTGTGAAAGAAACACCATCACCTGCTCCTGTGCTGAGCTCCCCTCCTGCTAGTGCCTGTAGTTTTGATAGAGCCTGAGCTTGTAAGCAATAGATCGCTATTCAGCTCTCCAAGCCAACAAAGACTTCAGACCCCTGCTTTCAGGGCAATATTCTGACCCTCTATTTGTCTTTCCCAGCTCTGCTGTGCTTCCTTGAGCTGGCAGACCAGAACTGAACAGCATTCAAGACTGAGGTCCAGGAACCTGTCTCACAGAGGACTAATTAAGTTTCATGTTTTCTTTGTTCCTCTCCAGTATTTCTCAGCAATTTGTTTTGCTCCCTTCATCATTACTGAGCACTGAAGCTGATGTCTAATGAACAGTTATCCCAAGCAGTAACACCCAACTTAGCAGCCATCACTGTATATGAAACTACAACACTCTGCTTCTTGTGTACTTTATAGTTATCAAGCGAGTTCTATCATTTTAGTGGCCATTTGCTCTGCATCACAAGCCCTTCCTGCTCATTATGACTTCCGTCCCTGCTATTCATTATCCTGAACAACCATTTATCACCAGTGGTTTGTCACCTCAGTGACAAAATTATGCTATCAATAAGAGTTGCTCCAGCTGTCCAAATGCTTGTGTTCTACTTACTTGAATTATTTCTTTTAGATTGTTGATGCAACTGTCTCAGCCCTTGGCAGGAGCCAAGGAATAAATACATTGTGAATAAGAATTACTCGATGTCCTTAAACATAAGCCAGGCTATCTAAACTAGCACATACATGACTTACACAAGTAGCTCGGAGCCAGACTGCAGCTCAGCCTTGCAGACACTGAATTACCAGATGGATGAGAAAATACTTTCCAATTTAGGATCACCAGAATAGCTGGGTTAACTTTAACATGATATAAACCAGACACCATTAACAAACAGTACAAAATTTTGATTGCAAGTTAAATACACTGCTATAAATTACTGGATTAAAAAACCCCAAACAACTAACCAACAAAAAAAGGTCCTTTTTAGGTTTATTTAATCTCCACGTGGTTCCACTGCAACTCTCCCTGCAGCCCATTCTGAATGTCCTCAAGTAAAAAAGTTACATCTCCTTTGCAGGAGCTGATTTTAAAGCAAGAACGTAGCTTAATTGTTCCCTGTAATTACCTCATGTAGGCAACTCATTTAAAACAGTCTGGCTCTGCATTTTCTAGGCTGCAGATTTTGCCTCTGTGCAAAGTCTGGGTATGGAACCCTCTTTACATAGGACGAGATTCTCTGCTAAGCTGCAATTCTACAATAACGTGCACCAGCACAACATGAGAGAAACCTGCTGTTGCTCAAGCCAGCAATGCTGCCTTACAGACAGCAGGAGAAATATTCACCAGAGCAGTGAGCCTGCCCTCCTTTTTCCTAACTCACTCCTACACACACATTAAACCACGTTAAGCTCTCTTCTTACTGAAAAATGTTTTATGCTTTTATTCTCAGCATGTCTGACAGATATTAAAATGGAACTAAGATCCACCTCCGTAAATTCTCTCTTTTTGAGAACTAGCAGAGTAAATTAGAAGCATTAGCACACATGAAGTTTCTTAGCTCTTTTTACAGGAATGGTACAGACATGTGAAATCTGCCGTCACCTGTAAACACCTTTTTTCAAGCCACTACTGGAAGCATCATTTGGAAAGGAACAGACTGAGTACACTCAGGTTAAGTGATTCCTCTATAATTATGCCAACACTGCAAAAGTGAGGACAAAACTCAAATAACAACTCCCAATGCCCTCTTACCCTCCTTGCTCCTTTGAACAGGACAAGGATCCAGTCTCTCCAGTTTGTTTTGATATCCCACTACTTTTAGTGATAATAGCAACCTAAATGTTCCCTCTTTTATAATACTTAACTTTGTTTATCTTAACGTAGCTTTTTTTTTGTTTCATGTTTACTCTGTTGAACTCTTTTTACAGTTCTTCATATCGAACAATATTAAAACACTTTTATTTACTTCACAAGCCATGTAAAGCATCAAATAATCTTGAAACTCAAAGCACTGCAGCACTGAACAAAACCCAGCTTTCCTGTGGGTAATGTAACAAACATTTTCATCTGAAATTACTTCCTGTAGTCGACAGGTTTGCCTCCTACAAAGAGTGAAAATAGCACCTGCACTGCTATAGTACCTGCTACACTCAACGCGTAACAAAGTTACGGCAATAAAGTGATGCTCCAATAAAACTTTGTCCAATAAAGGTGAATGAAAGCCCCACCAACCACCTTCTCCATGTGCCAAAACTGATTTCCTTCCAGACTTCTATGATGAATATCATGTAATCAGAAAGATGGTTTAATAGATGAAAGAAAAGCTGTTTAAAGCAGAATGGAGCTGCACATTCTACTTAAAGTCCAGGATAATTTACTTTAAGGTCCTTTTCAAATATATTTCCTAAGTCACTCACTCTATCACGTTCCACACAACATAACAGCTTCATTCTCAGCTGGCAAGTGGTGCCACACGAGGCTCCCGACCAGTTCACTGCCAATCGGGACATAGAAAACAAGCATCACATGCTGGCAGGTGCCTGAGTTCCCGATAAAGCAATCCTCTGACAGGGCGGTTGATCAGTAACAATCATCCACTGCAAAGGACCTTGCTCATTTTTCAGTTCATTTTCGTCACCAAAGTACACATCTCTCCCGATATTAACATTAACTTACACATTGGGAGCCTAGAAGCTGGAGTAACTCTTCTCAGTTTTCTTGGTTTTTTTCAGTTCCCAATGTCAATCACTTTCTCCACTCAATCTAAAGTAGCAAACTAAATAGCACCTTATCTCTGCATCTGCAGAATAAGTTCTTGTTATTAAGATGAATTCAGCATTCAACAAAGTGTAGTTTCTGGCATTTAGCTCCAAATTCCTATCAGTCCAATGACCCATACAATCTTGGCTATAACAGTGGCTTATCTAAGCACAGCTTTTAAAAAATTGATTAATGTCAGTGGTGAATATTAGGCTCAAGTCTGTACAGGACTGTAATTTAAAATTTAGCTACATTTTAAAAGTATTTGTAATAGGGTCTTTAAATCCATTTTTAATCCACTCCTATTTTTATTTATGGAACCTACTAATATACGACCAACACCACAGAGAAGATAAAGACCTGTCCACTTATAATTATAAAACCCCAAAAAGGCAGGCAGCACAGAAGAGAAAGAGCTTAAGGAACTACTAAGAAAAGGTACAAAAGCACCTTAACACTGTATTTTCAAACAGCAGAGTAACAGAATCTGAAGAGTTTAGAGATCCTCTGAGTGTTTTCTGGGGGACTGTAAGGCGCTCAAAGATAAGGCTCAAAGTGCAAACCCCATTTCAAGAAGTTTTGGAAGATTCCTGTGTTGGAAACCTTCACAGGGGACAGCCAAGGACATTTTTCTGAAGTTAAAGCCCTGATAAAAGTGGTTACAGAACAACAGAGACAAAAAAACCCAAATCAACCAACCATCCCCACTAGACAGTAGCAATGTGCCAAGTTCAGATGACACCCACCAAAGAAACTCAGGGATGAAACAACTGTAGCATTACACATGATGCGCATTGTCTTGACTTGTACCACGTTAGTACTGGAGGGCCTGAGGATTACCAAGAGGACATCACTTTGTAAAAAGACCCTAGAAGAAATAGGCCAATTCAGTGACCACAGCAGCCTGGTATCTGTGTGCAAAACAGTGATCACACAGAAAAGTGTGATGCACACGGAGAAGTCAATCAAACTCTTGTGAAGTGAAATCACAGCTCAGTTGCACTGCAGTCTTTCTGGATTTCCAAAATCCTTTCAGTAACGTCCTTCAGAAAAAGGCTCTTAAAAAGCCCCTTATGTGTCTTGGGACAAATCAAAAGACCACACATGAATAACCAGAGAAAAGACACAAAACAAAGGCTGCTTTGTCTCCGACTAGAGCTCTGTAGAACTGTGCTCAAGCTTGTGCTCTTCAGCATGTTTGTTAAGGGTAAATAAAAGGATGACAACATTTGTTGATGACACTAAGCAATTCAGAGTAGTGAAGACAAGCACAATCCGCAAACAAACGAAGGAGGAGTTCATACTGCTGAGCAGACAGTAAAATGGCAAATAAAATCCACTGTAGATTTGCATATTTAATGCACATGGTGAAGACAATTCTATTTTCAGATACAGACGGACTCCGAGTTGGCCATTACCAGGCAGGAATGAGAATCTGGCGTAATGATAGAAAATGCTGTGAAAATGCCAAATCGCTGCTCTGCAATGGAGGAAAAAAAAAAAGGCAAAAACAACTGCTTGGAATTACTGGGAATATAGAGCAAGGCTGAAAACATTGTGCCAGCATTTTAACTCCTAGCATAAGAGAACAGGAAGAAAAAGGAGAAAAATAAAGATGGTAATAAAGATGGCAGTTGAACACAACACACTACCTCCAGCTCAAGGAACTACAGGGTCATGAATTACTGGAAACTAAGCATATCTTCTGGGAGACAACTGGCCTATTCTTACACATTTCTGCTATCAGCCAGAAGGATATTGGCAAGAAGGACCTTTGCTCTGACCTGGTCGTTCTTATCACTTCTTATCTCACCTTTATTAAGCTGGAGCCTTAAAAATTCAATTGCAACTTTGTATAAAGACAACAGAAAGCAATGATAGCTTAGTTGATTCAAGCCAAAATCCACTGAAACCAGGAGAAGGAGCCCATAGAAAAAGGGTTCAATCCAGAAAAAGTTAAGACCTGAAGCCAACCTCCCTCGAGGCCAGTGTCGTGTATCTTAGAACCGTGGGATGATGCCCACAGCGAGCTACTCATGATCAACTTCACAAAATCTTAAACCATTTCATGTAAATTGAGGTAACTGTAATTTACCGTCTGACAAACTGAGAACAGAAACAGCCCCAACACAATCCATCCACTATCAGCTGAAGCACTAATAGAACAATGGGACTGAAACATGTCAAGACACCCATCACCGGCTGTCACAGGAGACGCACAGCAACACCAAACTGCTGCTAAAGGGTGCTAAGAACGAGACCAATAATTTCAGTGCTTCAACAGGTTTTTAATTTATTATGAAGAAGTCTGATGAACCTAGACAAAGCAAAAAAGCAAAAGAAATCAAAACTGAAAAGAAAGAACAGTACATTTAACCCAGCACGTCACAAAATTAGAAGCTGTTTTCTAATCACAGTTTTCACCTACACATTTGAAATCTCTGGCAAAACTCTATTAATTCTATTTTGACATAAAAAATGACACAATTTTTTATGCAAACAAATCAGAGGTCAACCGATCTCCTTGCCACTGCATGTAGTGAAACCATTAGTAAGCTCATCTTCACTGTGTGTGTTTTAGCTTTTGTTGGTCTCGATTTAATGGGGAGGGACTTTTTTACAAAGGCTTGTAGTGATAGGACGAAGAGCAGCAGTTTTAAGCTGAAAGAGGAGAGATCTATTAGATTAGATGTAAGGAGCTAATTCTTCCCTCCGAGGGTGTGAGGTCCTGACCCAGGTTGCCCAGGGAAACTGTGGCTGCCCCATCCCTGGAGGCATCCAAGGCCAGGTTGGATGAGGTTTCGAGCAACCAACCCAACTCAAAGATCCCTTCCAACCCAAACCATCCTATAATTCTATGTCTAGAGCCACTTAATCAAAAACCAAGTTAGGAGGGAATCAGTACCATGACATGCAGTTGCTAGCAGGACACAGTATTTCAGAAAGCCTTCTTTGATCTTAAGCGAAAAGATAAGATAAAATTATCTAGTGAAAATAGGGAAAACCAAGTGAGAAAAATTGTTAAATATGATTAACAGAAACACTTAATTTTTCCTTATATTTGCTTCAGTGGAGGTCCTCCCTGATGCTCTCGACGGGAAGTCACTCAGGAGCCCTAAGGGCAATAGCTTGTGCATCTGCAAAGCAGAAATGAGTCTGTCCCAGAGAACACTGTAAATGAGTGAAAGTCTGTGCGGCTGACAGAACCTTGTGGCTGCAATTATCAGAGAGCACAGCAAACTTTTTCCATATGCTTTCAAACAAATTTCACAATTACGTTTCTTTGATCGTAGCCAAAACCCAAACATGCTCCGTTATAAGGATTAAAATTAGCACTGCCAATGAGAAGTTAATGCAACACATTAAGAATGTCAACTCCAAAATGTGGATTTTATACAGGATGAAACAGTTCTATAGACTTCAGTGATTTCCTCCCCTCTCTTGTACTGAGCAGTCACACAGCAACAGTTAATGGACTTAGAAAAGCATCCATTCTCTTAGGTCTGAACTCTCAAACAAAAAGTTACTGCTGCATAAAACAAGACTGGAATTTAAGTTAAATGAACAGTAAAGTTTACTCTCACAAACACATTCCATATAGAAATGTGAGTATCTAACTAGAGAGCAGGTCCTCATACTATAAGGCAGCCTTTTCCATATGCATCCTTTTCCATATTGTCCACACATGCTAGACACCTACAGCCATGCAGATACACCATATAGCCTGTCTTTTCTGGTTTACATAAAAGACTCCATGTTTATATTGGCAATGGATAAATCAAGGTTAACAGTTACTTTTAAATGCCTTCTTATTTTTACCTAATCACAACTGTTTCTAAGGTAAGAGCTTAAATTCCTGTCCTCTGTTAAAACTGTTTAGTTGAAACACTGAGAAAAATCATTCCATTCTTTTTGGGTCAGTTGTTCATTAGTTTTACCATCTTTTTTTCCTTGGATGATGATTTGTTATTAAACATTATCTGAAGCAACGTGCACACATGGGATTCCTTTCTAAAAAACAGTTGATGTACTGAGTATGAAAAACACATTTTTACTTTTCCAAACATAAGCAGCAAACGTTTAGCATGCAACATGTAATAATCACTTCTTTGCCGTGTAGTTGCAAACGCTTGCCTACCAACTGTACAGTTATCTTCATTGGGTTTTTACAGCAATAATTTTTTTTTCTTTTAACAACCAAATTCTTTTAATATTTTTCCAAAACCCAGTTTACAAGATTTCCAGTCTACTTTTTACCTCCCTTGGTGGTTTCAGCAAAGATTAAGGGCAATCAGTTCTTTCCAAGCTCCCTCCTGGAGCTTGTGTCTGTTACCTCATTTCCTGGTCCCTATGAAGCAATGCGAGACAAGACTTCGGTGAAAACTATCACCATAACGTTTACATTTTAAAATACTAAATTCAGTTCCTGAAAAATAGTAATGAACTCCATGGCATATGAGACTGAACTTCCTCATCCATCACACTCTCTTTTCTTCAGGCATTCGTACAATTGAGGATGGTTTTAAATAATGTTATCGGATGGTTTTCCAACTTTTCCAAGTAGCCATCCCTCTTTTCTCTCTTTCACACTTCCCAATAACATATTTCACCAGACACTCCAACTTCTAAATGGTGGCAGGGTCTTCCCTTCATTTGGCCATCTCTGCTAGCTCTATGAAGCACCTTTTTCACACTCATTTAAACCACAACATAAAAAACCCCACCAGATCCTAAATAAAAAAATCAAATATTATTTCCTTAGCTTCATCATTCGGGCAGTCTTGTAGATCAATTAAAAGAACCAGATCTTTGTTAAAGATCAGACTATACTTAAAGACTGCACATAATTTTATACTTAAAAGCCACACAAAATGGTTTTACTGCTGTAACATAAAAACTTACCCACTTGGCAATTGGACACCCCTGAGAGCTTTTTCCTTCCTTTCCTGTATAAACCACTACCTCTATTCTTACAGCGCTTCCTTTTGCTCCATACCTGCGTTAAAAAGAGTTCATAAATAAAATGAACTGCTGTAGACCACTTGGAAACAGGAAACATTTTCGATAAAACAAGAATAACAATTTATTTGTACTGAGAACAGAAGAAAACCAATATATTTATGATGTAAAAAACCCCCAACACTTTTAAATTTAAAATCCTATTTGCAAGATTGCTTTTTGACCTCTCTCTTCTGATAACAAGCTTCTGTCACTAAGGAAACATTATCTGAGGAAGAAAATGTTATCTGCATGTAAATCCTAGTGCATTTTGTCACTTGTGACCTTTTTGTTTGCCACAGCTGCTCTGCACTTCACTAGAAAACCTGATTCTGCCAGCTGCTGATCTCATTCCTGCTGATTTCAGTGGCACCTAAGAGCACTCAGCACTCAAAAGTCAGCCCTAAAGTTGCAAAAGCTAAGAAAAGGCACACAGGTTCAGAACCAGAATGCCAAGTGTTCGCCTCATGCACATTGGAATGGGAAATTGCTTTACAAATGAGTGCTGCCAAAACTGTAGAAAAACAAAGCTAAACACAGCACTGGGTTCTCATAGCTCTTCTTTCCCATTTAGTCAAAATACTGTGAGCATTAAACACTGAGTTTTCCTCACCTGTTCTCCATTATTTCTCTCACAGCAGCAACGCTTGGTCCTGTCCCGAGGTGCGTGTAATACGGGCCTTCATCTTTCTCTATAATTTGCTCTGTAAGCAGGTGGAGAAAACTAAGTTGGCACATAGAAAATGTATTTGCATCATTACAAGTAAGCTTAGAAATGGTTTATAGAAACATCTTCCACATTAAATAACAACACATAAAACTTGTCCCTGAAATGTAATGAATAAGAGTATGACTGAACTTTCTTCTCAGAGGAAAAAAATATACTTGTTTCCTTCTAATTAATCCACTCATTTTTTTCTTATATTTTATAAAGTGATCCTAATTATAGTTATATTTTGCATTCTTTACAAATTTTCATGACAGGACCTAGTATGTACTGACTAAGTAATCTTCTCAATATTCTGGGTAGAAGGAAAACATTCATCATTTTAGACAAAAGAAAATAGAGGAAAAAAATAATTGTTAGTCATATAGTACAGAAGAGAAAATATAACACAGGCCTCTCAAGCAGCACACTGTTGATTCAGAACATTAAAGCAAAGATGAAACAATCTGCCTGTGTACAGTTTGTTGTCAAATCTGACTTGGTTTTCCATCTGTGTGCTTTGATAGTCTGAAAACACTGCACGTCTAGCACCATCCTCCGAGCTGCATTTCCACAATCTTCAATACCGAGCTCAGTTCAGCATCTCATCCTGCAATGCTCATTATTACACACACAGCTTTGCCTAAGCCGCAGCTGAGCTCTCTTCTCTGAAATGAGAGGTGCCCTGTAGCCTTTGACACGGGTTCTTCAGAGTCAGGTGACATTGGTCAGCAGGACCAACTGTGACAGTAACATAACTGCTCACAGCTATGTCCTGCTGCTCAGCAGCAAAAAGCATTTAGGCATTTAGGCATCAGTCACAAGATGCCAAGAAATTTTTGTCCCACTCATCTCAGGCAAAAACTAGTTCTAGGCCGTAAAACTCACACTCCGATATACTGCAAATTAATTCACATAGATCACAAAGAACAAAATGACAAAAAGAAAAACTCCTTTTCCTCTTGGGTTTAAAATTAAGCAGAGAATATAAACCTGCCAGCTGCAATACCAGAAATATTCAATTCTGCTGTACTTTCCAGGCCTGAAGAACACCAGGTGAAAGTTCCAGAAAAGGAAAAAAATATTCCCTCCCACTTTCCAACGGTGAAATACTCAACGGTTTGCAGCAGCTCAGTGTCAAGAACACTTCCTCACATTAAAGAAAGCAACACAAACAGACCTCCTATCCAAAAGGTACAGGGCGAAGTTAGCCACAAGACTTACCAACACAGTCGCAAGTTGGCAATTCCGACTGTCCTTTTTTGGTAGGCGTATCTATTAGATTTTTTGTAGGGGTATCGAGAAACTTCATAGGTGATTCAAGGAAACTGCTGAGTGTGTTTTTTGCTGGAGAACACCCTGAGTCACCTGTGCTCTGTGGGTGGTCGGTACCCAAACTGGTTGACGTCAGAACGGTGACTTCGCCCGCACACTCCATATTCCTGAGAGCTCCAACAGCACCTGGTACCTGGGCCCCACCACAGGGAACAGGCAGCACCTGCGACTTCAGTTCTACTTGTTGTTTGACAGCACCTTGATGAATATAGGCTTTATCTTCACTGCGCATTTCGTTGGCTCTCAGGTTAGATTGATTAAAAGTCTGAGGCAAAGGATGCGCCTGGTTGGCATCCGCTGTTTGCTGTACCTGAGAATTACATTTTTCTGTAAACATCTGTAGGTTTTCGCTTGGTCTGTTCAATAAGGATCCGGTTTTCAACTGTGAAATGGACAGAGGATTGTGGGAGGGCAGATCACTGTATTGGTTACGTGCAACAACTTCATTTTTCAGTGGATCAATGCCTAGCGGGTCACCGGAGCCTGCAGTTTTGATTTGCTCATTCACCACCTCGCAGCCGAACAACCTGTCTTTTTTCTTCTCTTGTGGTACCTCAGGTAAACATCTGTGGAATTTTATTTGCGTTTGTGGGAGAAATAATCTAGTTTTTTCTTGTGATGCTAAAGTATTTTGATTCAGTGCTCTCTGTACTTTGGTTCTGGGAGACTTCTTTTCAGACGGAGCTATTCTGGAGTCCTGTGGCATGGTTTGACCAAGCTTGTGCAGTTTTGATGACATCCAAATGTCCTGTAACTCACTACGCTGGCATGACAACAGCTCTAGATGGTTTTGATTATTCTGTTGATATCGTGCTTCTTGAGGCTTCTTCTTGGGTCTTGGTTTCCATGGTACTGCATTTCCTTTTTTATTTGTTGGTTGTTTTTGCTTTAACAGTAAGGAACCGTAATTATGTCTAAAAAATACAGCTTCTTTTTTCTGCAGCAGGTCTTGGTTATATTTTGGCTGCCTCTCTTGTGATATTAGATTCAGCAGTGATGCTTTTATATCGTTCTTCTGCTCTGGATTTGTCTGGTTTGATTCAATTAGCGCTGCAAGTTGGGTTAACTGTGCAGCTACATCCTCTTCATCCTGGCTGTGGATTCCTCCTTCTTTAATCAAAGAACCAGCTTCCAACTTCAAATCATTACAGGCTGGCTTTTGCTCTAACTGGCCAAGGGTTTCCATGCTGTTACTGGTTTGCTGGGCATTACGTGAAACGTTGCAGTACTGCACAAGGGAGACTGGATCGTGAGTGTAATTTTTCTTAGTAACACATCCTGAAAACGATTTTGCATTAGATGTTAAGTCAGATAAAGTTTTGGCATCTCTTGAGGATAACTGTAATTTATACATCTCGCCAGCTAGATTGGCAGGTTTATCACACAGTTCAGAAACAGAGCCTTGGCCATTGTATAACACTGCCTTATTAGGGAGAGGCTTCTGCGAGTGAGCACACTGAGCCAAGAGCTGTTGCTCATTTTGCAAGTAAGTGTCTTTGATTTCTTTTAATGCAGAAGATGTAAGGGAGGATGAAATATCCCTTTTAGAACTATGGAGCAAGTTGGAAGTTGTTTCTTCTGTACATTCAGTTTTAGCTGGTGAAGTTGTTTCTAAAGGGGCTTCAGATAACTGTGTTAAAGCTTCAATAGCTACAACCTGCTCTACAGTTAAATTCCTGTTTTTAATCAGGGACAAGAAAGTCGGCTGGAGTGAAGAATCCTCACACTGCGTCTCTGTCTTGGGTACTTTAAAGCCATCCTCCCCTATACAACCTTTCTCTTCAGGCAGTGGAGGACAACATAAGCTTTCTTGCAGATCTGAAACGGAAACCGGCTGCAAAACTGACTTATCAGAATCCTGAAAGATGCTGCAAGTGCAGTTTTCCTCTTTGATTAAAACATTTCCTTGTTTTTCCGGGTGAACGCAGCCAACACCAGTCGTCAGAGTGTTCACTATGTGATTCAGATCAGCAGCCTTTGTCCACTGCGTATGGGAGTTGCTTGTGAAATCCGTCCTTTCCTCCACAGATACTTTTTTCAGCGAAGCAACAGCTTCAGGTGGTGAATAAGGCAGGGGTTTTATGCCATTTTTGATGGTCTGTGCAAATGATTTTTTTGGCTCAGCTAACTGGCTGGGAGAGACTACTCTTTCACTTTCTTCGGCATGGTTCAAGTGTTCATTGCCTGTCACGGTTCCATGGATGTCTCCGTTGACATGGACACCAAAGGATGACTTCTCGTTATGTGCCCACTTCTCTGCCTCTAAGCCCGTCATTCTTTCTTTCTCCTTCGACTGCACATTTTCAATAGGTACTGCTTGGCTTGGTTTCACCTTGTATTTTTCACCATGACCACATATACTGCATTCCATGAGTTCTGGTCTGCGGCCATTTACTGGTTTGTTTTCCAAATTTGCCTATAAAATAATAATAAACAAAATGTTTTAACAGCTGTTCAAAAAAAACCATTAAAAATAAGAAGCATAAGATTTACAGCAATGAAACCCTACTTTGACAGATTTGAGGAATATCCTAATTAGGCGCAGATTTTTTTTAAAAAAACAACACAGGAAGTCATAAAAACCCCTGAAGCCTGAAGACCCCATCCATATGCACAGCTATTTTTTCCACTCTTGGGGGAGGAGGAAGAAGTGGTGGTGACAGACTGAAACGAATGTGCAGCTGAAGGACTTCAGCATTTAGAACCAGATCTAAGGCGACAGTTTTTAATGGACTTGCATAGCAGATGAAAGTTTCCCTTGGGTGCCAAGCAGGACTGAAATCCAAATTTGTACTACAGAACATTCAGTAGTAATCTGATATAATTGTATCTATTTTGCTAGACCAATAAACTGATAAAACAATTGGCCGACAGCTCTTGTAAGAATGGCTGGTTTCAGGCTTAGTTTCAGGTCTTTAAAAATGAAAAAAGCTAAGCTGAAAAGGACAGTAAGTCAATTAACATCAGTTCACCTGAAAGTTCCCTTCTAAACCTTGTATTTAGATGGTAACTTTTAAGCTCCTGAACAGCGTCTCATGTAAGCTACGATCATAGATATTTTAGTAAACTCTAATATTTTGTTAAATATATTCTCCATCTTCACTGTTATTATACAGTTTGTGTGGTTGAAGCACGTAAAAAACAGACAGTCAGCTCCACCTGGAGCCCAGCGCTTCCTCCCAACTGATAAAAACCAAAACAGGGAATCTATAGCACGGCCTAGATATGATCAGAGGCATCATAAACTCTTGGAAATGTATGTAAAAACATGTCCAGCACTTATGCAGTGAGGTCAAACTGATGGAAATTGCATTAAGAAAGAAAGATGCTGTACTTAATGCTTTCTCATTACAGGCAGGTGCTGACTAATGGTTTAAGAGCCTGAACTCCTTCAGTTCCTGGTGATTTTCAATGATCCACAGACCCAGGAGATCACCAAGCAGTCTCTAAGGGACCCACAAAGGCAGTTAAGCAAGTCTGCTAGCAGGGGTGAATGCACTACACCAGCCTCTGCAAATCTACCAGAAAATACACTAAGAATCCACCGCAGAAAAGTAAAACCTCACAATGCTATAGCCGTGCAAAAGCAGAACCTCAATGACCTCAGTTTAACTTCAGAAAGAACTAAGATGTGAATTTGCTGAGGTTTTCTTCAGCAAAAGTATATCTGACATCTCTATCAGTCAACATGTTGTCTCAAGTGTGTAGAATTATTCCTAAAAATTATTTAATTAAACAATTAGGAGGCTGAGGACATAGGAGCAACTAGATTAAAATAATCCCCCAGCATTTGTACATTTTCAAAACACTACCACATTTCAGTATTCCCTTTATAGTCACTCACTACATAAAAAAAAAAAAAAAAATTAGAAAAACCCATGTCTGGCAAATCGAGAGTGATGAGAGGTATCGCACCGCTCACAACTATGGTGTTTTTCAGTAACATACTTCTGTCTGACCAAAAAGCCCTGCTGTGCTTAGAAATACTCAGGGTATTTCCTGCTCTGCTAGCACAGGTGCACTGCTGTGTCCCTGTAAGACCACAGTGATCCGTGAGATTGCTTTTAAAATTAAGTAAATTATTCCTCGTACATCAGAACTTCCACTATTTCCATTACTGGAAGCTGCCCACATGCAATGAGGGAAAAAAAAAGCACCAGATGAATAATAACATTGGCACGACTTAGCTCATATTTTATTTTTCCACACAAAGAATAAATATTGTCATAAAATTGGATTTTTTTTTTAATCAAACTCTTCCTTTTGAGAACTGTGTTGCTTTTTCTCTTCTATTAGTGAATTGCAATGAATCCTAAAATAATACCCTTTTCTCTCATCTTTTCAGAATATCCAAGGGGGTTTTCAGTTTAGAATCATAGAACAACCGGGTTGGAAGAGACCCAACGGATCATCGAGTCCAACCATTCCTATCAAACACTAAACCATGTCCCTCAGCACCTCATCCACTCGTGCCTTAAACACCTCCAGGGAAGGTGAATCAACCATCTCCCTGGGCAGCCTATTCCAGTGTCCAATGACCCTTTCTGTGAAATACTTTTTCCTAATGTCCGGCCTAAATCTCCCCTGGTGGAGCTTGAAGCCATTTCCTCTCATCGTGTCCCTTGTCACTTGGGAGAAGAGTCCAGCACCCTCCTCTCCACAACCTCCTTTCAGGTAGTTATCGAGAGCAATAAGGTCTCCTCTCAGCCTCCTCTTCTCCAGGCTAAAATATGTGAAGTTATCGTTTCATACACAAAAAGAACTGCAGACACACTAGCAGTGGCAGAGCTCATTTGATTCCTCTCCTCAATCTAAGCCTGGCAGGCCAAAAGTAACAGCTCAGCAAAAACCTTTTGCAGCTGAACAGCCGAGGAGTAACATATCTTCAAGTCCCAAACTGGGACTCACAATAAATGTAGTGAAAACTACAGACATGGATACCACTATTTCAAGCAGACATCTTAAAATTCATGGAGGCTGAGCACGTAAGTCCGATCTGTTTGATTTCTAAAGCTTTTACACAAGCATAATGAGAAGTTGAAGAATAAACCAGATCAATAAAAGTAATTTCCTCTCTCGCTCATTATGGAGAGTACTGCTCTATCTGGAGACATAAAACACTAACAAATCATGCTCGAGCTCAGCCTCTGCAGTAGTTAGTGCTATTAGGTCAGGAATCAGAGTACAGCCTGCTGCAGGCATTGCTGTAGTACTTAAAGTTCAACCAGACATTCTCTCTTCTACACACACACACAGATATAAAAAATTCACTCCATGACCTAATGCTTCCAACACACACAAAAAGCTAGGTACAGCAAATCACTTCATCACTCTTGAAAAGGATCAGACTTAATATTAACTTTCCTTTTAACACCAGATGTCTCTGAGGTAATACAAGGATTTCACCAACTCAAAGCAAATAAAACACTAAAGCTACCCTGAAGAGGTTTCCATATCTTCTGCATGAGAGAGCAGGCCATAGGTTTTATGTCTCCATCTTCACATTTCAAACCTCCGTAAGCAGCAACAACACACACTGTACTAAAAGACACAACCAGAAACAACTACTCCCATAAACCAAAAGTAAGAGATGCTGTCCAGATCAGTGCTGATAAAATGGCTCCATAAGTGGGACAATTTAAACGATAATCAATGCCAGCTCCCCCTAACTCTGCCCAGGTTCCCCCAAGAATACAGTGACCAGCAGATTAACAAATACTCGCACTTCCTAGCTTCTGTCAGTAATCAGGATGACCTGAGAGGCAGTTCTTCCAAGGTCATAAAATCCATCAACATAAAAGGACGAGTGGGTGAGAAGCACTTGCACTTTGCATGTCTTTTCCATTGCAGTGCAATGGGTACATTTGGATCCTGCAGCAGAGTCTGCAGCCACGTCGCCAGCCCCACATGCCCTTCCACGTTGGCACAGAGCTGGCAGCTTCTCAGAGCTCAAATGCCACAACAGAAGTTTTCTTTCAGAAAAACTGTTTCACAAAAAAACACCCAAATATACTTCATCTGACACTCAAACAGGGTGTTTTATTCACTGTCTAATGTTCAGATGTCACTGCTTCACTGACAGAAAACACCTGCCAGCTGACCAGCAGCAATTTACTCCTATGCAATTTAGTCCTACTCTGTAGCATCTGCTCCCCAGGAGATGCAGCAGCTCAGTGGAAGCTCACAGCCACATGGTACAGGATCAACATACAAGGACACTGAGATTAGGTTGGGACAGGGTAGGGGATAGGGAGACAAAGAGCAGAGGTGTTGAGTGCTATGTAGAAAGCCGTGCTCTGCTAAAACAGAGATGCAGGTAATGCAGGATGCTGTGAAAAGTACAGGCCATCAAGTACAGCCAAATGTTTGCACACTCCAAAATAAATGCAGATACAACAATACATTTAAAGATAAACTTCTATATAGGATCACATTACTACATGAAAAAAACCACCTGAATACCAAAACAGCCAACAGCCACAGGCTGTAAGCTGCTGCCTGAGCAGGTGACCAGCACAGGGAGAACTGAGCAGGAGCACATTCCCATGAACCTCACCAGAGGCATCAAGCGATTACTACCACACTAGCATAACAACCATGGACATTAAGCTGCCTCTTCATTAGCACACTTCTACACAGCTCAGGTAAGGCACATTTTCAATGAGTCTGTGTGCAGAGAAGACAGTTTGGGGCCCTATAGTAACATAACAACATCTGCATAGACAAAATGTTTTGTTCCTCGAGAAAACAGCATTCACTGTTAGGACTGAGGGGCAGGTAATACTTTTGAAATTTAGAAGCTATCACAATAAAATCAAACAACTTCTACTCCCGGCAAAATTATCTACACATGTTTTACCAGAGAGGGTGGTTTATACAAAAACTCAGGACAATAAGAGGCTCTGTAAATGCAGAGAAAGCAGCCTGACTTTGGACATAAGGCAGGGATCCCTCAGGATGCCTAGGCTTCCCTGGAGAGATGCCCACCATCCCCAACTTCCCTGGAGTATCAGATCTACCCACAGCCACTGAGTTACATATCACAGCAGCCGGCAAGTCTGCCCCAGTTGACAATGCTTTTTTTCTTAATCCATAGCCACAATAGCAAACATTCTCCAAGTCACAGCTTAGCTCTCTCTCCTATTTCATCTCCATTTTATCAACATTTATAAACTCTTTGCTACATTCCTCAAACACCAGGCAGCTTTCCCAACAGAAGAGTTCTTTATCTTGGGTTTCCATGAGCAATTAGTACATCATGGTCTTAAAGTCATTATACCTTTGTTCTCTTCATTTTCACTCCTACACAATTACCAAACTCCTCCTGCCCACCTTGTACAACAACTTCACTGAGATCACTTAGAACGAAGATCTACAGTGTCAGACCCTAAAGGATGCACTTACTAACAAAAATCACAACCTACAGAGCACTCATTCTGCTTCTAAAGTCTTCAAATGGTGACCTCCAGAGAAGTGTATTTACTGGATTAACACTTGCAAATAGGCTCTCTCAGCCACAAATTCAAATTATTGCTTCCATCAACAATGGAAACTGGGCAGCCTGATCTAGTGGGATGTCCCTGATTATCGCAGGGGGGTTGGAACTAGATGACCTTTCAGGTCCCCTAGAGCCAAAACTAATCTATGATTCTGTGATCAACCCCAAGAGCTCAAGGCTATGAAAGCTCCAGGAGCAAGAAAACGTGCACAGAGAAGGACACCCCGTTCTACAGAGAAACTCAAGAAGTGGATGTGTTAAGAAGGAAACCCAAACACTGCAGTACTTTGTCTGCCACAGAAGCAAACATAAACAAGCCTCTTCCTTGGCAGGTTTTGTTTTGTTTGGGTTGGTTTTTTTACTGGTGTTTTGAATTACTCAATCATTTGTCTTCAATACTGAAATTGAGCACTCAGAGACACTGGCAGCTCTGGAAAATACAGCATTCAATTAAACCACAAGACAAACCATACAGCCAGCAGCAATACATATTCCCTAATATAACCTTCCCCAAACGCACTTTAGCTAAAAGGCAGAGATGAAAGAACTTCTTCACCCAGATAATGTCTCTTGTGGTCTACTCATTCCCGAAACCATCACCAGAGCATTAAGAAAGCACTACCTGGCCCTTAAATGCAAATGAGAATCCTCACCCTGTTGCTAACAGGGTCTTCAAGGAACAGGTCACAGATGTGTTTAACATTTTTAGCAATGATCTGAAAGAACAGTGACATTAATACTGATCGAAAAATAGCAAGTAATGAAAAGATCAGACATTATGCTTTCTTAATTAACTGGCAAGCCACCTGCAAGCAAACATTTTAATACAGCTAAAGGTGAAGCTATATATCCAGCAACAAAGACATGGTTCTATACATACAAAATGCAGGTTTCTGTCTTAGAAAGCAATGACTTCAAGGAGGACATTAATACAGTCAATAATCAACTGCACCGTAACTATAGAAACCCCTATAGCAACGTAGCCAAAAGGGTTACTGAGATTCTTGGGTGCATAATTAACAACATAATTAGGAAAAGACGGGTTACTTTCTATCCTCTACTTGGCACTTGTGCACCTGCTCGTGGAATAAAGCATCCAGCTCTGGCAAACCCAATTCAAGCAAGACATTGATATGCTGGAGAGGGCTTGGAGGACCCCAAGAGTGACAAAGGATTGAAACATCTCAAAGTGAAAGCCTCAAGTTCACTCTCTACGCACTCTCTGCAATTACCAAAGAAAAAATAAATTGAAAAGCCACAAACTGCGGCTATGTGGAAAAGCAAGCTGATAACAGAAGGCTCCCTGTTCAAGCAGACAAAAGTATAACAAGACTCAGTGATACTAACTTAAGGCCAGAGAAGTCTGGACGGGAACTATGGTGCGTGTTTTTGCAGCGAGACAAAGAGTAAAGAATCTTTGAAGCATCTTGTTAGGTGTTTCGATGCACTTTTCTTCCACGGGAAATTTGATACAGCCTTACAACCTCCCAGGACAGGAAGAAGTGATCACTGGCATTGTCCTTGGTGAACCAAACTGATACACGGTAATACTGTTCCTTCTGTTTCAGTTCAGTAGAACTCTGAACCGTTAATCTAACAACATTCCTGTTCTTTAATCTAAACAGGAAGACAATCAGCTCCTCAATTTAGGACCCTCTTAAGGCAACTAACCATCTGTTGTACAATCAAGTTTATTATTTACAAGTTACTACATGCTGGTAGCAGCTCCCAGACCAGATCTGCTAAGGACAAACAACACTAAGTTAACAACACTAACCTGCCCTCACATGCTTAGTTCCCACTCGCTCAAAAACATCACTACAAGTCGCAAATACACCTTGCAAAATGTCATACACAAGTCTTCTCCAAATGTAAACATCTATGTTGTGGGTATATTCTAGCCTGGCTGTAAAACTGATGAGGTGCCACATGATTAAAAAGAGTAACAAATACTCTTTCGCAGCAGAAAAGCTGGTGACAGATATGCCAGAGGAACAGCTAAAGCAATTCAGATAAAACAGAGAAAACCAGCCATGCCAATCATGTAAGCCACCAAGCTACAAGACTGCAACACTATTAGGATTTTGCATCTGTAGTTTGCTTATTCTCGTGAGGAAAAAAGCCTAAAACATGGCAAACTGTTTCTTTACTGTCTCTATCACAACTAGCAAGTCTATTAAATAAAGATTAAAATGGAATTTAGCCTGTGTAACTCCCAGCTCCTCTTTAGAGGCGTGCCAACTTTCACTCATATACTAGAATAACAGCAATCTTCTGGAGCTGTGCTGCACTGACAGTGGTGTCTGCATTGCAGAATTCAGACAGTGACCGTCTGCCTCAAAAATAAATCCTTTACATTTTTAAATAAGCAGTAATTTTTCCTCTCATTCACAACTTCAGCAAAAGTTCACTTTATTTTAGGAAAATTAAATGCAGAGCCAAATTTTACTACACAGCATCAATTAAATTATAAAACAATACAGACAACACTAACCAAACACTGACTGAGAAAGGAATTCACAGTCAAGTGTCAAGACACAAACCACTGAATTTTAAGTCAGCCTTGAAAAATTCTAGTATTCCAAAAGGCTTAATATTAAAGCCCTTGGGACAATGAGGATAGCCAAATTAATTTTACATACATTGATGAGAAGTGATTATTGCTAGCTACTTATATGTAATTCCTGGTTTCTTTTTTCTTGATACTTATTAAGTTTCACGTATCTGACATTTAAAAAGAAAATAGTTTTGTAAGAATGCATGAATAATTCTCTCCTCCTGAAGGAAATTCTCTAATTACGAATTTCTTTTTGTAAGAATTACATCTTTTGGTCTCAACATAGGTTCCTACTAATGTCAATGGGAAATCTTGCTGCAGTAGTGGATAAATTAACTTTCTCATACTCAGCAACACTCAATATAAAAATATCCTAGTACAGCATCACAGAAATTAAAAAAACACAGAAGCTAAAAGCTGGTGCCAAAAAGCTTGGGAATTCTCACTGTTTTTTCCCCACATCTGTTACTAAAAGCAATGAACAACCTTGCTTAGCAATACAGCATTGTATTCTGGACAGGCAGTGCCCATTTTCAAAGCCCTTTCTAGACAGCACTTTCTATAAAGGTACAGACAAGCAGCAAACACTGACAAGAGATTTCTGGAATTTGCAAAGCCACCTCAATTATTTCAATATCTACATTACATCCCGCAAGTACGAGTATTCAATAAGTTCGTATTTCAGTAGTGAATACAAATAATATCAACAAACCCACACACCTGGAATAGGAAAATACTTATTTCCTAATCCTGTAACTTCACTAAGAATACCTGAACAGTGCATGAATACACCCAAGCATCTGTCCTCCATCTACACACCTACACTGCCCCTCCTTGCCACAACTTATGTTATTTTCACTGATTATTGCAGGACATTTTTTACCGCAAACACATTTTTTACCTTTTTAAAAAGCTTCACTTCTAAATTGGCTAAAGTGGAAGATGCAGCACTGCACTAAAACACCCACTGACATTTGAAGTCTATAAATAGTAATTCAAAAGGTGCAAAATCCTCCAAACTCACTGTAATCACCAGGCTCAGCCCAGCCTCACTCAACACTTCCCAGCCTCGTTCCCCAAGAGGAGGAGGAGGAGTACAGCTATCTTCACAACTGCTCTGTTACAGCAACAAATGAGTTAAAATAGAAAGCCCCTACTCCTCCCCATCCTCCTCTGGAAGGACAGTGTCCCTTTCTTCCCTCAATATTCACTGTGGGGACAAAGAGCAGCATGGTGGTGGTGCTGCTGAGCAAGCAGCCAGGGGTCCGGAGGAGGCGGTGGATGGAGGGGGAGCAGCACTGGAGCTCTGCAGGACCTGGGGGGGCAAGAGAAGGAGAACATCTCTGCATCCCATCCAGCTAACAGGCAGCAACTCTCTCGGAAACTGGCTGAGAAAATTAAGGATCAGAAAACTACAAGAGTAAGATTAATAATTTACAGACCATTTACAAAGGCCTTCTTTGTTAGGATTCCATCCGAAACGCATCTACACACATGAGTAGTCTTAGCAGTGCTGTACAAACAACACATGGAAGCGCTTCGCACGCTCACACGAGCGCGTTCACGTGGAAGCACTGGAAAGGCTGCACGGAGAAATGTGCTGCTAAATTACAACCACAATCATCCCCAAGTACATCAAGGGAAGCACACGAGCCTATCAAGAGAAAAAAAAAATCCTGAATCCCATTTAGACAGGCACATATCCAGCTCAAAAAAAGGTCAAAATTAAACAACATTTCTTCCAAAAAATGATAACTTATTTTAAAAAACCTCTAGGTTAACAGCAAAGTTTCTTATTTTTTTAAGTAAAAATTAAATAATTTGTGTAGGATACATGCACCAAAAGTAAACTCTCCCTACCAAAAAAAAAAAAAAAAAAAAGAAAAAGAAAAAAGAAAAAAGGCATCTAAGAAACAGGCAGACACTTTCACATACTACTCAAAGCAAAGCAAACTTTCCAAGGTGATAATGTCCCTTTAAAAGACACAAAGTAAAAGAGGACATCCTTTCCAACTTCTTTTACATCATTCTGTCTCATTCCTCTGTAAAATTCCACTACAACACAATTCCACCCATTGACTTGTTCATATCTTATTTTAAAGGCAGGAAAAAAAAAGTATTAAAACCTAATTTCTTTCAGCTAAATATTCTGGCAGACATTTTGCATTAAAAACATGCGCCATAATTTAGAATGAATGTTCAAAACCAGTTCAGTCTATGCTCACTCAAAGCATTACTCTGAACATTATCAGTTAACTTTCCTTAACTCTCAGTAACACATATGAGCTTTAAAAAAAAGCATCTTCTTTAAGCAAAAAACTAAAACTGCATTGAAACAAGGGCAAGAGCAGGTCTGCCAAACCAACCTAATATATTTAAGCTGGTTTTGATAAGAAAGACTAAGTTTAGTATGTGTGGAGGAGGAAAAATTAAGAGCATGTTTAAGTATATATTTGTAGCTTTGATGGAAATGAAACCTCTACAGTTCCTAATATGATGTTTATAAACAAACCAAAAGTTCTAGATACTGAGTCACGTCTGGTTATTGGCTTGGCTTAAACTGAATGGATTTTACAGAGTTTAGCAAGCACCGTTTGCGCTTTTCTGGCTCACAGGATTACCATTAGTGTTTATGCATAAACACGCAAACAGAATCAGCCAGACAACAAAGAACGTGGAGGCAGTTACAGGACTCACTTAGCACTGCATATATTACTCTGGATCTTTCCCACAGTTTCTTCCCTTCTTTCAATCTTTGAATTGCTTTTTTCCCAGTCTCCATCAATGCAGCAAACATCTGCAGCCACCTTCAAGTGGCAGCCTTGGCTCCACAGAATCTAGTGGGAGGATCACAGGCTGGAGTCCTTCACCAGTTGTACCCTCACCCATGGATTTCCCTGACAGAACGACGCCATGCTCACCCACTCCATTCTTCTGAACTCTCTATTAATCAACTTGCATGTGACAGCAAACATTTCCCCACTGCTAAGGGGAGCTGCACTGCCCAAACCAAGCAAGAGAACTGCTAAATGGCTAAAAGGAACATGACAGTAAGTGAGACAACTTGTACAAAACACTTTACGAAATGCAGACAAATCTATTTTTAAATATCAATCCCTTCTATATAGACTTTCCATTACCATTAGCAGGAATAAAATTAAAGAAGTATCTGCTTAACTGAGAAAATCACACAATGCAAACTGTAATTAAAGCTACCACTATACTCCTTCCTTAGCCTCAATCACTATGGACGCACAAAGACTCTTTCTTCAATGAGCACACGCTTGTTAGAAGAGATGAATGTTTCAGGTGTTCTTGCAAATGAAACACAGAGGTAACAATAAGGTATTTATGGCACAGAATAATTTCCTAAATGATTGCTCCTACAATAACCAGAAAGGAGTACTAAAACACAAGTGTGGAAAAACAACAAGTAACAAATGAAAAATCACTTTTATTCTTAATGTTTTATCAGTTCAACCCATTTTCAACCTGAAAGCATTGCTTGTTTTCGCCCTGTACAGAAGAATTAATAAATATGTTGGTCCTATGAAGCACAATTAGAAAGAGCAGTTCCCCTTCAAGTAAATAAATATGCACCTATAAAAACTTAGGAGGATTAGAAAAATACTAATTCCATGTATTATCTGAAGAAAGTGCTTAAGAGCCACCTTTAAGAAAGATACACTATCTGAAGTGCATCACAAAGCCAAAACAACAAGGAAATATTGTGTTAAAATGTTGACAGTCTCCCTGGCCAGATGCTCTCAATTACTAACAACCATTAAATCAAGCATTGAGGTAATAATCCAATAGACATGACAACACCACTTTAGATGGCAGTTCCACCGATAACAGAAGCCAGTTATAGACCAGAACGTCATATTTCTAATGATGCCCTTGTAAATTACGCAGCTTTTCCTAAGTTTACTGTAGCTGACAGAGAGCTGCAACACAACTTGAGATTTCCAGCCTCCATCCTCCCTTCCAAAACCAAAGGAAGACTCCATCAACCCCTACCCAGAAGTTTCATGAGATACCTTCAGGGCACCATAGAATCATAGGATAACCAGGTTGGAAGAGACTCACCATATCATCGAGTCCAACCATGCCTCACTTGGTGCACACAAGTGAACAAACTCTTCCAATATACACTTCAGCACCACAAAACAAAGACAAGTACTAGCAAACACAAAGAACGGGACCTAAAACCAAAGAGGAAACACTGCAGAATCAATTCAGCAAAGGAAAAGTCAAACCAGAAGTAAACACAAGCCCAATGACTAACACATGGTACACACAACTCCAGAGAAGCTGTTCCATATAAGAGACAAGGAAAAAAACTCTTCAGAAGGCTTTTCAGAAAGGAGAGGAATGACAGCACAGTATAAAGCCACCTATCCTGCCACCAAATCAGAAACAGCAACAAAGTGAGCTCAAAGAGGAAAATGTGAAGACCCACACCAACCCCTACCAAAGACACCTATCACCAAAACCACTTGGATGTTTCACGCTCTGACAGAACAGATGTTGTACTGCTTACACATTACAAACCTGAGTGACCCATCTACCAACAGCTCGTGTTTTGCACACTACTATCAACCACACAGAACAGAATGAACCCACACAAAACAGAATGAACAAAGGCTGAAGTTCTAACTACACCTACATGCTACATTAAACAGCAACAACAATTAGTATGAGTAATTAAAAAAATATCCATGACTTCATGAAAAACACTGATTTTTCAGTAGACTAGTTTATTTAACAAAAGGAAAAGAAATTACATGCCAGTATTGTGCAATCTCAACTTCTGTTAGCACACTGGGAGGTGGTTTGCACAACTACTCCCACATGAAAAGACAGGAACCCATAAGGTTGGACAGAGTTGCAAATCAAGGATGGGTATTTGCTACTTAATTAATCTTCACTTTTAACTCTGTTTTTTCTTAGAAAAATATAACACTTTTAAGGGAGTTTTTGTAACATGTAACAGCTTATAACAAAACTGATACAAAAACATGAACGGTAGCAAAACTGACAAGAACTTGAGATGTTTTCAAATAAAATTCCAAGATAGACCTTCAGTATTTATCAAATCCATTCCATCCAATAACGTTGGACATTTTAAGGTACTGAAACAATACAAAACTATCTTAGAAGTATGGAATAGTTTGGGTTGGAAAGGACACCTACTTCCACCCTCGCCCCTTGTGATGGGCAGAGACACCTCCCATGGGGTCATGCTGCTCACAACCCCATCCAACCTGGCCTTGGACACCTCCAGGGATGGGGCAGCCACAGCTTCCCTGAGTAAACTAGGCCAGGGTCTTGTCAACTTCATTGTGAAGAAATTCTTCCTTATGTCTAGTCTACAGTTGCCCCTCTCCAATTTATACCCACTGCCCCATATCTTATCATTACTAATATTACATTAAGATGGTGGTAAGAGAATAGTTCTATCAAGTTAACAACTTTTTTTTTTTTCTCATTTTCCTTATCTTCCATGTACCATCCATCTTACTTACACCAGCCATTCTCCAACATGTTAGTTCAAAACAACAGAATAAATGACTTATTTCTACTAAAAATAATCTCAAGACTAACTGAAAGATGCAATTATCACTGCGTTACCTATTGCTTTTTTTAAAAAAAAAATTACCAACAAGTGTATTAAGTCACATTTTGTTATAAAAACTGAAACATCTCCATTTGAAGCACCTATCTTTTGTTATAACATTTTCAAAACATGGAAGAAACCTGTAACCACATGAAACTGAAGGCTGTTGGAAATTTTGATAAATTACATTTGGGGCACTCCAAAGTGTAAAGGAAGAAAAAAGAAATCAAGTCTACATTAACACAAGCATAAAATTTGCACTTTTCACAGAATCATAGAACAGTTTGGGTTGGAAGGGACTCTAAAGCCCATCCAGTTCCACTCCCTGTCATGGTCAGGGACACCTCCCACTGGATCAGGGTTCCCAAAGCCCCATCCAACCTGGCCTTGAACCCCTCCAGGGATGGGGCAGCCACAGCTTCCCTGGGCAACCTGGCCAGTGCTTCACGGCCCTCACAGTGAAGAAATTCTTCCTTCTGTCTAGTCTAAATCTGTCCCTCTCCAGTTTATCCCCATTGCCCCTTGTCCTATCACCACAAGCCTTCGTGAACAGCTTTCTTGTAGCCCCTTCAGGTACTGGAAGGTCACTATAAGGTCTCCTCAGAACCTTCTCTTCTCTAAGCTGAATAACCCCAACTCTCAGCCTGTCCTCGTACGGGAGGTGCTCCAGCCCTCTGATCATCTTTGTAGCCTCCTCTGGACCCGTTCCAACAGCTCCATCTCCTTCTTATGTTGAGGATTCCAGAACTGGACACAATATTCCAGATGAGATTTCACAAGAGAGGAACAGAGGGGCAGAATCACCTCCTTCACCCTGCTGGCCACGCTGCTTTGGATACAAGCCCAGGACAGGCTTGGCCTTCTAGGCTACTTTGTTAGTTTGGTTTGTATTGCAGGGTGGGCTTCTTGCACTGAATTTCCGATGCCATAAAACCTGGGTACTAAGATCCCACCAAAACGCCAGGGTTACTTTTGGGAACGAGACAGCAGGGCTGGAGGAAATCTAACGGGAACATCAAATGCTGTGGGAGGCAAACTTTGCAGTCGGTGCGGGAAGGGTCTGGCAGGCACACCAGGTGCCTGAGAGAGGGGTAAGGAGGACCATCCTGTGTTTTTAAAGGCAGCAAACCTGCCGAGGAGCAGCAAAGCGCCGCTTCCCAGAGATTTCAGCGCTTAACCCTTCGGCTCCCGTGTGACAAGCGGGAGGGATCAAACACGAAAGCGAACGCTCGGTTACCTTCAAAGCTCTCTGCTTCCTCCTCTGAGGCCTCTTGTTCTCAGTCAGGACCTACAGAAAACACCAAAGGGCAGAGTGAATCGGCGGCGACAAAGGCGGGCGCTGCTTGATCGTCAAAGCGCGTTGGCGCCGCGGGTCCCCGTGCCGCCCGGCGCGTCGGGGGCCGGCGGGGGCTGCCCCTAGGAGGCCGCCCAGCCGCTGGGCCGGGGCGCGGGGAGCGGCGCCGCCGCCGGCCGGGACGCGGCCTCGCTGCCGCCGCCCCGCATCGCTCACAGCGCCGCCATCTTGCTCCGTGCCGCAGCGCGCGGCCCCCGCGACACGCCCACATTTCCCGCCATACCCACACCCCCTACCCCGCGCCCCGGCCCCGGCGCGCGCCCGGCCTCCCCGCAGCCAATGGTCCCGCAGCTCGGCCCGCTTAGCCCCGCCCACCCCCGGCCCGGACAAAGGGTTCCGACGGCGCGGGCTGAACGCAAAGCGCGGCTTGGAGTCCGGGGAGAGCGCGGAGCCGGAGCGTGGGGCGAACGGCCGCCCACGCGCACTGGCGGCGGCCCCGGGGTCAGGCGAGGACACGGAACCCTCCCCCCAGCGGGTCCGTGAACGAGGAGCAGGAGGAGAAGGTGATCCCCCTCCTCACTCCCCAGCTCAACCTTGGAAGAGCGAGAGCCACAGTGACACCGCAAATGCCTGGGGATGATCCACTTCCTCATCCTGGCACTCGCAGAAGCCAACAAGACAACTAAAGTGCAGAAGTATGATTGATGGAAATGTTCCTCCATGCGCCCAGCATTGTAATAAAGAACGGTTGGTCTCTAAAACTCCCAAAGGAGTCTTGGAGAGTTTATTTTCGGTACCTGCGTTCACCACCTGCCACCCAGGGAACTGCTGCACTGCACCAAAAATGCCACCTGGGACTGGAAAATGGACTTGGAAGCCAGCAGGTTCACACAGACCCCACACGCCCACCACAGGCTGCTGCATACAACCCACACAAGAAGAGGTTCTGTCTTCACCTGCTCCTGCAGCGCCCAACAAAGAACCTGCTGCTAATGGATGCAGATGGGCCACCATATCAACATGAAATTCAACTGTTTCCTCACATCTACACCCACTTAAAGTGTTCATCTAGAGCGAAGGAGGATGGAGAGGTCTCAGCTCTACTGCAGGTTTTAACACCAAGCCCCAAAGTGTCACCTGGAACTCTGAAGGAACAAGGAATCCCACACAGGAGGAGCCACTGAAGCATTTCACAAGACTTAAGGGAAGGAAGATGCCACGGGAGGTTTAGGTTGGACATTAGAAAAAGGTTCTTCCCCCAGAGGGTGGTGGAGCACTGGAACAGCTCCCCAGGGAAGCTGTCACAGCACCAAGCCCAATAACATTCCAGAAGCATTTGGACAACACCCTCAGACACACGGTGTGAGTGTTGTGGCTGTCCTGTGCAGGGACAGGACCTGGACCCCATGATCATCGTTGGTGCCTTCCAACTTTGAAAACAATTTGCAGCTTACACCTAAACCAGAAATCTGGCTGTGGATTTATGCACTACACTGAAAAAAAAAATTTAAAAAAAGAAAGAAGAAACTTTTCAGCAGCTACAAACTGCAACTTAGAACCATTTTCTATATCTACTGCTAAATTACAAGCATGATTCCCATCCAGTTACTGGTGTAAATCAGCTCAGTAGTGCAAGTGCTCAGATGTGGAGACACAAGTTCTGCAGCAATCAAGCAAGAGGAAGCCCTTATTCATTTTTATTGACTGATCACACCTTATATTACAGCTCTGCATTTGTTGCACAGAGTACCGTATTCAAGAGGATTTAGCATCAGGGGTCATAAAAGTACTGATTTGAAATGTTTTCCTAAAATACCCCAAGACTTCAAGGGTCTTTAAGCATAATAAAAAAGAGAGGTAGGTATGCTCAGTGATTTGATTCTTCTTTGTGAGTTTTGGCTACTCAAGATGCTTCACAGTCCAGAAAATAAATATTTTAAAAATATTTGTTTTGTTTGCTTAGAAACCTAAGCGTCCGTGTTCTGATCTAGTGCCCGAGTTGTTGCGTGCACTGGACAGCACTTAGGCAGTCGTTTCAGGTTTCCTTGTTAGCCAGGCGGTTCCCCCTCCTGTTAGGATGGGTCCTCAGACACAAGGAAGGAAAGAAACCTCCTTTCTTCCAATAAAAATTTCCTCTGTAAAAGCTGTAAGAGCTAGCATGGAAAATAAGCAGCTGCGAAGAGACAACTTTTTAAATGCATCTTCTGAAAATAACTAGACCCCAAACTAACTCATTTCCCTGTAATTTAGTCCACATCCAGGATCACAGGAAACAGCAAAAAAAAAAAGAAAAAAAAAAGTGAGTTGTCATTATTTTACAGACCCACGGGTCTTATTGTGTGTAAAATAAGAGCAAACGGCACTGCTCCAACTTCCTCCCCTGTATCGTGGGGCAAGGTGTCCACAGCTCTGCTCATCTTTGCCACATGCTCTCAAACTCCATGAGCCCACACACTAAACCCTTACAAAACTCTTGAGTATCCTCTTCCAGAGGAGTGTTCTTACGTGCGCTCATTTTAACATTTAACTGGCTTCAATATTTCTGGAGTCTATTGTAAAATAAATACTGCAAAGTCTAAATTTCTTGATTATAGCCAAGTCTGGCTGGAAACAAGAATTCCACTTTGCTTTTTTTAATTTTTTTGAGATTTCAACATTTGGTTATGCTCCAAAAGCAGAGCAAACCTTTAAAAAATTCAAGAGGAGACATATGGGACGTGGGAAACCAAAGTTCAAGCACCTGGTCTGCATCAGGCAAAAAGCCCCAACCACCAAGCTGCTCTAATCATTCCCTCCCCCTTATGTTTTAAGTAAGGATTTCATCTGGAACCTCAAGAAACTTTCTCCCCAAAATAGTTGCATCAAGACAGATAGTAGCTGTGAAAGGGCTCTGTTAAATCAGCATTTTCCATTCAAGGAATGGCTTACTGGAAAGTTCCCAACCGCCTCTAAGTGCAGCATCCTTTTTAATAGGTCTGGGTCTTCAGTGGTGTGTTAAAAACCCATAAGCAAGCAGGCTCTCATTGTTATTTAATATTTCCATGTTACTCATATTACAGCTGGTAAATAAGATGTCTCCAGACACCTTGGTTAACTCAGTGACCCTACACTCAGTGCCCTGACTTTTCTCAGTTTGTGGACTCCAGGTCCCTTCCCTAACACACAGCCAAATGCTTCCAGCCCCAGAGGGCTCCCTGCCCAGGCAGGACCCTGGAATGCAGGGACCTTGGCAAGCCTTGCAGAAAGCAGCCTTTGGAGACCAGAGCACCTTGCAGCCGCCAGTTTCACAGTTTATGGTCTTTGGGGCAAGAGGAGCTCCGCTGGCATGTTATGAAACCCTGTAAGTTCACCTTATTTCTTGAAATAAACCATGATTTTTGGTAGAAAGTGGCTGTGAAATAGCCTTCAGTACTCCCATGTAGGTAAACCTGTAAAACCCTCTTTTCATTGTGAAGTACGCTAGAGTGAGTCCAGAGGAGGCCACAAAGATGACCCAAGAGCCAGAGCACCTCCCATGCAAGGACAGGCTGAGAGAGTTGAGGCTGTTGAGCCTGGAAAAGGGAAGTCTCTGAGGAGACCTCCGGGCAGCTTCCAGTACTGAAAAAGGGCTACAGAAAAGCTGGCTCTTGATCAGTGAGCGCAGGGATAAGATGGGAGGAACAGTTTTAAGGGAAATTTGGCTTAGATAGGAAAAAGAAATGTTTTCCTGTGAGGGTGTTGAGGCATTGGCACAGGTTGCCCAGGGAAGTCATGGTTGCCGCACCCTTGGAGGTGTCCAAAGCCAGGTTGGATGGGGCTTGGAGCAGCTTGGTGCAGTGGGAGGTGTCCCTGCCCATGGCAGGGAGTGGAATGGGATGGGTTTTGAGGTCCTTTCAACACAAACCATTCTATGAGTATTCATTTTGAGAGGAACGGTAACCCAATATAAAGCTTTTATCCCTCTTCTTTTCAAAGCTTGTTTACATTTTTTTGTTTACCACACTACCTTTACAATTAAAAAAATAAATAAATCAGTAAGTAAAAAAAAAATTCCCCTATATATTTCAGACTTTTTCTTCACCAACTCCTAACTGAGCAGCTATAGTGTGAAACCCTTGAAGAGGGGCATTGCATGTAACAATAACACAACCCCGAGGGTCTGTCAATTAGAGCCCACAATGCTTTATCCAGACTTTCATGATGTCACACCCCTGCAAAATCCATTATATTCAGCAAAGTCAACCATCACTGAAGGTTTATTTGAGTATATTTTAAGTGATATTTTTGAAGTCCAGTATAGTTTTCAAATCTTTATTTGGATTATGTATGAATTAATGAAAATAACAGTAACGTAACCAATACCAGCTCCAAACATGCAACTGATACTCTCCGAGGGCTGAAAGCTTGTGCACACATGGGTATGTGTGTTGGAATATGCACTTCAGTCTACATTCATGGCTTCTACCACCCAGGCCTTACTCCCTACAACTGCAAATCCACACTAGTTCTTAAAGAAAAACAACATTTATGTATCTTGAACAGTACTCATGTTCTGCCAACCCCTGCGCTGACTGTCCTACAGACATTTAACATACTTGACTTCATTATGACTTTCATAGAATCAGAATGGTTTGGGTTGGAAGGGACCTCAAAGCCCACCCAGTTCCACACCACCCCCCACCCCCAGCCATAGGCAGGGACACCTCCCACTGGATCAAGTTGTTCAAAGCCTCATCCAGCCTGGCCTTGAACACCTCACAGGAAAACATTTCTTCATAATAGCTAATATAAAATGCATTTCTCATTCCTTCTTCCCACTCTTCTCATGCCCTCTTTGCCCCATATATCTTGGCCTGAGTTTCAAGTAGAATCATTAGATCACGGAATCATTTGGTTGGAAAAGACCTTCGAGATCACTGAGTCCAACCACCCCTGTCTGCTGCTAAACCAGATCCCTGAGCAACCTGAGCATCTACCCATCTTTTAAATACTTTAAAGGACAGTGACTCCACCACCTCCCTGGGCAGCTGTTCCAGTGCCTGAGAGCCCTTTCAGTAAAAAAAACTTTCCCAATACTTAAACTGAACCTCCCTTGGTGCAACTTGACCGGCACATACTGTGACAGAAACCTTGCCCTGTCCCACTGCAAATCACAGAGTGGCTTGTGTTGGGAGGGACATTAAAGCCCATCAAGTTCCAAACTCCTGCCATGGATATGGGCACCTCTCACTGGATTAGGCTTCTCTAAGCCTCAACCAACCTGGCCTTGAACATCTCCAGGGAAGGGACATCCAGGATGTCTCTGGGCAACTTTCCTCAAAGGAAAAATATTCCTGCTAATATCGAATACAAAACTCTTCTCTTTCAGCTTAAAATCACTACTCCTCATCCTGTCCTTGCACCCCTGATAAAGAGCCTCTTCCCAGCTTTCCTGCAGCCCCCTTTCATGTTATTCAGTTAGAATGATAACGGATAATTCACTTTCAGGCAAAACACCAATGTTTAAATCATGGTAGTGCAGAGCATGTCTACCCCCTACACCCTCCTCCCAGTGAATCACCTCCAAAAAATGTTTACAATCCACCAACATGAGATGAAAGACTCTTCTGAACAAGAAATGCACTGAATTCTACCTCATTTCTCTTAATTATGTTCACTTCCCATACCATGGACAGAGACCTACAGCTTTGGGTTTATGCCAGACAAAACAACTATTGAAACACGCTATTTGAAACACATTACTGTCCATGTGACTGTCATGGAAGTCTCAGCTGTCCTAGTTCCAGTCCTACCAGTTCAAGAAAACACAATGGGATTCCCTTCCAGAGTGCTATAATCAGATCTAAGGGATAGCTGTGAATAATGCGATAGCATTTCCCACTTCCCACTACTCCCCCTCAACATCTTTAAAGAGCTCTCATGACATATCTACATTGTAGAAATACTTTCCCACTTTCTCAGAGCACAGTTTCTAGAGGTTACAAATGAGGCAAGGGTCGCGCCTACGAATATCTGAAAAGGCACCAGGTTTCATTCAAATACAACTTTATAAGAAAATACCTGACATGTTCTTAAATGTCAGGGATATTTCATTTCCTCTGTTCAGCACTCTGAAACATCATACAAAATTTAACGAGAAACGTGGGATGCCTCTGATGTAGCCCAGAATGCATTGTGCAAAATGCAACCAGTTTAATAAAAGCCAAAGGAAAGAATAAAAACAAGGAATCTCTCATAAAGAAAGCAAAAGGAGTGCCGGCAGAGGACAAAGGTGAAGGGGGCAATGCTAATCTGCAGGGAGAAGGTCAGCCTGAGCAACAAGAAAAGAATTATGTTTAGCCTGGAAAACAAAGGTTGACAGAAAAGCTGGAGTGCCTTCTTTCACCAACCCTTTTTAAAACATGGCTTTTAGATCACTTCCTACCTCAATTCCACTAATTCTCACCCCTGAGCTTCTTCAACCCCAATGACTAAATATACAACAGAACAGAAAGTCACTCCCCTTTGGTTGTAAAAAGTCAGGATCAGTCTCTACCATGTTTATTGATTTAATATATGTCTTAAGTAACATTATAGTTGTCCTTTTTTTAGCAGGGCAGCTTCAGTAACTGTCATTCTCACTTTTCTTTTTTTAAAGAGTATTTGGGAGCAGTTGAGACACAAAGATATTTATTTAATGAATTCTGAGCTGAGCTGTTTGAAACTATTTCCCTACACATTATAACTTAAAGTATACTCCCTCCGCAATGGGGCAATATATCCCATCCCCTGAGTGCTAAAGGACTTTTCTTTCTCCTTGCCTGCCTTAAAAACAGAAAAGATTTTTCTGCAAATCCTGGTAAGCACAGGACAGAGAGTGGGGAGAACAGGAGGTCTCCTGAGATCTTGGCAGCTGACAGGAATTTCTTACTAGTGTCAGAACATGCTATTTTAATGTAAGTGCTATCCAGAAAGGTTTTGCAGGTGCATTCTTCCCAGAATGAACTGCTCCACTTGGAGTGCAAGCTGGTGCAGAGACTTGAACCTCAGTTTCCCACATCCCAAGGCAAATGTCCCAGTGACTTAACTACCGATACAACATCTTCCACTCCATGGCTCGGGTACCACTGGATCATACAAAGCAGAACGCTTGCAGCAGGACATGGAGGTGCAGAGGCTAACTCTGCCGCTCAGAGATCAGGGAATTCAGTTGGGATGTGGGAAATCTACGTTCAACTCCCTACTTACCTGATGAAAAGCCTGATCTTGAACTGATCTCTCTCAGAAGGTCAGTGCTGTTATCACAGGGACATACAGATTGTCTTTTCCCCTCCTCTTTGTTCCAAAAGTAATGACCTGGGTTATAAAAGGCTGATGAATCAGAAAAATGAGGAGGAAACACAGAAAAAGAAAGTATGCATGGGGGATGTGGTAAAAGACAAAGGGAGACAGGCAAGATAAATGAAATGGGAGAAACAGAAGAACAGGCAATTAGAAAAGCAGAGAGATGTGAAAGGGGAAATGCAGCTACTATTTGATCCTGAAGTTTTTATTTCCACAAAATCTGTCATCACTAGCAAATTATTTTACCTGAATTAAAGAGCAAACAGCTTGCCTTCCCTTCCTTTTTAACCTTAAATATTTTTAAATACAGAGCCTCTCCAATAATTTACAGTCTCCTAAGACTATCCTCATCCTTCCCCCACCCTTCAGTTTTTCTCAGCTCTTCATGCCCCCAATTAATTCATCATCTGGCCAACGTGCCAACATCTGGAACACAGCATTAAAGCCGTACTTACCTCTGATTTATGCACTTACACAGCAAGAATGACCCCAGCTCACTTTGATCTATACCTCTACAGGTGACAACAGAAAGTTCCCACACAACCTGTGAGCTGCAACAGTAACTCTAAGCTCTCTGCAGCTCTACAGTGACCAGCATTTCCCTTTGCAGAATTGGATCTTTAGCCTCAAAAGAGTGATTTAATGTGCAACTCCTCTGGCTTACCTCAAAAGGCAGCGTGATTGGTGGCGGTGGCTTCTTCAGTTCTTCACATTTTCTCTTTTTACATATCCGGTGACTAGTTTTGCGCTTCCTGCAACAGCTGCATTCCTCACAATTTGTTTTCCGCAGACAGGGCTCACAGACTCCACAACGCCTTCGTTTTTTCTTCTCTAGCATAGGGAGCAGGGACGAATACGGAATAGGGTAATCACCAGCTGGATTTTTAAGGGAGGATGGCCCCGAGGCCTCTACTGCTTCACTGCTGTCACTCACGTTATCCTGAACCAAATTCAGGCTTACTCCAACACTTTCCAGCTGTGATGAATAATCATTATGCTGCAGTCTTGAGTCAGCTGGCAAATCTGCATTTATGGCTTTTTCTGAGGCAGGAGCGGAGATTTCTGTATTTGAAGGCAACTCTGAAACAAAACCTTCAGAGAATTGTCCAGAGCTTTCACCAGAGATTTTATTGACTGTGCTTTTTTCTAACTCTGGAGATGAAGTGGGGACACAACCTGAATTCAAAATTAATGTCTCTGTATCAATAGATTTAACAAGCTGTTCAATGTCCCCCACTTGAATATTGTTTAAAGAGGTATTGGAAACCGGTTCACATACTGTAAATATGGGTTTTGAGTAAGATTCTGAATTCTCTCTTATACAGCTCAAATCCACATTTGAGTTGAGCTCTTTGTGAACAGGTACAAAATCCACAGGTAGTTTCATGTGGGATTCTGCAAGTGAGCTAGCACTTTCAAAATGTAAAAGCAAATTTGATTGAGCGCTAGCACCTTCAAAATGTAAAAGTGAATTTGATTGAGTGCTAGCTCCTTCAAAATGTAAAAGCGAATTTGATTGAGCACTAGCACCTTCAAAATGTAAAAGCGAATTTGATTGAGCACTAGCACCTTCAAAATGTAAAAGCGAATTTGATCCAGCACTAGCACCTTCAAAATGTAAAAGTGAATTTGACTGAGCGCTAGCACCTTCAAAATGTAAAAGCAGATTTGATCCAGCTCTAGCACTTTCAAAATGTAAAAGCGAATTTGATCCAGCTCTAGCACCTTCAAAATGTAAAAGCGAATTTGATCCAGCTCTAGCACCTTCAAAATGTAAAATCGAATTTGATTCAGCACTAGCACCTTCAAAATGTAAAAGTGAATTTGATCCAGCACTAGCACCTTCAAAATGTAAAAGCGAATTTGATCCAGCACTAGCACCTTCAAAATGTAAAAGCGAATTTGATTCAGCACTAGCACCTTCAAAATGTAAAAGCGAATTTGATTCAGCACTAGCACCTTCAAAATGTAAAAGCGAATTTGATTCAACGTTAGTACCTTCAAAACGTACAAGCAAACTTGATTCAGCGGCAGCTACAGAGCTGGACTCTGAACAAACACCTTTATCCTCAGACTCTAAATCCCAGCGTGCCTTCAAGCAAGACTCTGCAAGTGAGCTTGCATCTGCTAATAAATGTTCTTGTGAGTTAAACTCAGAGGTAACTACAGCTGCAGAATTTGAGTCTTGCTGTTCACTAGGTAGCACCAGGTCCGACTCTGCCCCAATGTGGGGTTTGGTAAGTGGGACCAACTCCTCTAACGGTACCACTGAGCCGAGGTCTGAGGTATCGACAGAACTGGAGTCAGGTTCTCTACTGTTAGGCACCAGGTCGAAGGAAGTCTCTGCACACACCTTCGAGTTTGATTCAGAGGTGATTAAGGGGGCAGGAGAAGATGGAAGCACCGGCACAGCACCTTCAATAAATGCTTCAACCAAACTACCCGTCTCAAGATCACTGGGTGTTTGTTCACAGGGCAGGTTTTCATGCTTGTATTTCACCTCTGACGCTTCTGAATTGTCAGCAGTTACCTGACTGCTTGGAATGGAGTCATTTGTTTCAGGTATTCCTGCCTCTTTGTCCTGAGTGGCACATGTGGTAGCAGGCTCTTCGCCAACATCACATGGAGCACCTTCTACAGGCAGAGGAACTAACTCACTTTGTGCTAAATCTTGCTCAAAAACTCGTTCACCTGCTTCAACGTTTTTTTCTTCTACTACCACCAGGGCTTCTTGCTCATGTTTTTCCTTTGTTTCTAGCCTTTTCTGTGCTGCAGCTTTCTTGGGTTTTGAAATTGGAGCTTGGGACAACCTACGGGAGAACGATCGGTTACGGAGAGACATTGTAAAGCCATTGATGTTGAAAGAATCGTCGTTATGGAAGAGGATACTGTCAGCTTTCTCCAAAGTCACCCAAGATGCTCCAGACAAGGTTCTGCTTATGCTGCTCCTGAGAAGTCTACCTGAAGAGCTCATGATCGGTTTCTTTTCTTGCTGTTTTTTCTTAACATCTTTTTCTTGTGCTGGCTTTTTGCTTTTTCCACAGCTAACAGCTTTTGTAGAAGTCTTTGTGGTTTTCTTTCCCACTTGGCTAGACTTCTTTTTGCCCTGGTTATTTTTCCTTTTGCCTAACTCTTCCTTTTTGACTAATCTGGAAGGCCTTGTGTGGTGAGCCATGTCTGCGGAGTAGTAGAAATGTTAAGAGGCGAGGTGGAAAAAAATCATGAGCTCTTGAGAGAACTTTTCAATAGAGAACTGCATACTCCCATTGCTGCCCTCTGTGGTGATAGAGCATTAACTCTGAAAGAGAAAAAGATAAAAACCAGCATTATTATAATGCTAATTAATTGTGTATATATTGAAATGATTTTTTTTTTAATATTTAAAAAGGTACAGGTAGACCTAGAAATACTGGGATTGGACATTACATTTGATTAACACAAAAGCTTTGAAAATTTGCATATTGCAAAATGGAAAGCTTGCCTAAGTGCCTATAACACAAATGGTGGAGAAAGCAGAGCTCAAACAACCACACATTTAGTGCTTCACGTCAGTTCTAAGAAGTTTGAATTTTCTCAGCCTTACTAACAGTTCATAAACCATCCTTTCCCTTGAGTAAGAACAGGTGAAGTTTACATTGACAGCAAACCCACCGCTGAAAGACATTCAGCAAAAAAGAACAAAGCTGAGTTTATCGTGTGTGTGCACTCACACACCATCACCAGGGCATCTCTCACTCTTCCACCATCCATCAGCTGCCCACCCACCATGGTACAATTCCTGATAAAGTGGGAGAAGCAACCAGCTCCCTAAAGGTGCCCCAACTTGCGGTGTTATTTCCAGGGGAATTGGACCAGGGAAGAATTGCCTTTCCCAGTGTTATCTCCCAGGATAACATAGCGCACTACATTTCATTGCAAGCTTTGATTCTCTCCTGTCTGGCTACACCAAACATGTTACGCAGGCAGTCGCCTCTGCTCCATCATTCCGACTACGTATGCATTTGCCCTCAACCACACAACTGCGACACAAAAGTCCCCAACTCCCCAAACAAAACTCAACCATCTCAGAAGATACAACAGATTCTTCAAGCTCCAAATCTATTTCTTTCAAGGTGGGTTGGGTTTTTTAAAAAGAAAAGCAATCCTCACAAGTACACAGTTCTAAAGCACATGGTGATTTTAAGGGCCTGTGAAAGGCTTTCTAAAGCCAAACAAACCAGACAGGTAGAAAAGGGCAGCCTAATAATGGGAGCAGGCAGAGACAGAGCAAGAGGCTCTGTAGTGTCAGGCAGGAGAACTGCATTCCCTTTGTTATCGTTCCTCGGAATTCCTTCAGGCCCAGATCAAATCACCTACAGGCCACCTGCCCCTCACCAATGGGAAGAGAGAAAGAAAAGGAAGAACATGCAGCACTGGGGGTGATGTTTAAAATCCTGACCTCTAAAGGAAGTGTGGGGGTAGGGAGAAAGGAATCCTTTCTTCGGAAGAAGTAAAAAAGGAAGGAAGATTCCCACCAGGCTCCTGATACCACCACTCATTCCTATGACCTCAACTCTGCGAGTCCAGAGAAGAGCAACGAAGCTGGTGAAGGGGCTGGAGAACAGGCCCTATGAGGAACGGCTGAGAGAGCTGGGGGTGTTTAGCCTGGAGAAGAGGAGGCTGAGAGGAGACCTCATTGCTCTCTACAACTACCTGAAAGGAGGTTATAGAGAGGAGGGTGATGGCCTCTTCTCCCAAGTGACAGGGGACAGGACAAGAGGGAATGGCCTCAAGCTCTGCCAGGGGAGATTTAGGCTAGACATTAGGAGGAAGTTTTTCACAGAAAGGGTCATTGGGCATTGGAACAGTCTGCCCAGGGAGGTGGTTGATTCACCTTCCCTGGAGGTGTTTAAGGCACAGGTGGACGAGGTCCTGAGGGGCATGGTTTAGCATTTGATAGGCATGGTTGGACTTGATGATCCAGTGGGTCTCTTCCAACATGGTTGTTCTATGATTCTATGATACTAAAGCCAGCAGGAAAAGGCTGCCCTTACCCTCAGCCTGGTCTGAGCTCAGCTGAAAGCAGGGAGAGCTCTGCTGGTGCAGCCCAGCCTATGTGACACACCAGAAATGTTTAATGGTAGCACACCAGCCACATTTGGCTGGGAGAGGGTAAATGAAAAGGCACAGGGCATGTGAAAAGTAGGTTCCATGCGCAGAACAGACCCTCCAGACCACAAACACATCAATAGTACAAGGGGTGCAGAAAGCTGACAGCCATCAAACAGGGCTGCACTGTGCCAAGATAAGGTCATGAGCCCATCAAGGGGATTGGTCAGGCGTGGCCAACACGCGGAGTCTCAGAGCAGGACCACCAAAACAGCTCATTTTGGACTGTCTCGGCCCTGAGCAGGCTGCCCAGCAGCCACAACACCCTCCAGGACAGTCACTCCCCAAAGTCCTTTCAAACAGCTTAAAGTATTTTGAAACCTAGTTTAACCAGCAGTAGTAAGACAACAGATCCTGTGTACTACAACAGATAAATCAAGTATCTTACCTAAACAAGCTGTGACTATTCTGTATGATATCCCCATATAACATACGAGATGAAACTTGTTATTGAGACAGGAGTTTTTCCACACACTCGAATACCATTTTAGAGCTGCTGTACAAGACAAGGCTGAACACACCCGTAAGGTCAGATCAGAAAATACTGCCTAACAAACCCACAATAAACAACCTAACAGCATCCCTGTTTCATCACAGCAAAACATTCAACCTGGGGAGACTAAATAGACACACACAGTTGTTTAGAACTGCAGGTAATGCTTTAAAGGCCACAGCAGAGACACAAACAGCTCCTGCAGAAGCATTCTATAAAAGGCAGGTCAGATACTGAAACAGCAAAATAAATACAAAGCTGAAATGAAGGTAATCTTACTGCTTTCCTCCTCCCGGGCCTTCTCTGGACATGCACTGGGGAAGGAGGACACAGCCATTACATCTCACTCCATGGACAGAGAGCCACAGAGAGCCACAGAGAGCATCAGCACCGAATCAGCAGGGCCCTGAAAGAGTGGTTGGAAGCCTGCAAAAAGCTTCCATGGTTTCTTGTGGCTCCTCATTCCAAAGGATAGCCTGGAGGGCTGCAAAACCAGTTGGAAGCAAGCAGCAGGCAGCTATCTATAGCCATTAGCTGCCAGCCTCTGCAAGAGTGGCAGGAGAGGAAATGCGAGCTCCCCTCTAAAACCACAGCCAGGAGAACAAGGGAGAAAGCAAACAAGGGCCACACAACATGGGAATGTGTGAATCAGGAGGGGAGCTGAAGAGATAGCTTTTTTCCTCTTTATCAGTCCTGAAACAGAAGCAGAAAGACAAGAGAAAACAGGAGATCTGGAGTGGAAACAGAGATTGGATTCTTTAAGATACTGAATGTGTAAAACCCTTTGCCCATATTTTTTCTTTACAAAAGCAGTTGCCTCTGCATTGTGGAAGCCTGGGAAGCACCATTATCAAAATCACCAATTAGAACCCCCATTGTAACAAATTAGTACTTTTTAAAAAAGCATCCTTAAAATTACAGGATAACATGTCTTTACCTGCATTTGGAAACTGCAACATGGTTGCTTCAGGACTGAAACAGCCAGATCCTCCTAGATTAGGGTTGTTTGGTTTGGGATTTATTTTCTGTCTGGCAAAAATATAGAAAAGTATCAAAGCCAAAATGTTGCTTCTTCTCAGAGCCAAAATGAAGGCTGAGTGGTTGAAGACTTCCCTTTTTCTTGCTTAACAAAGAATGCTGGTATTTGTAGGAAACTGACTGGCATTTAAATGCTGCCTTAAAGAAGTTTGCAAAGGCTGAGAGCATTTGTCTCATTCTGAGATGACAATACAGGGGCACAAGAATATCAATAGTTTTACCAGTTTTGCTTCAGTCTTGTCACTGCAGCGAACTCTGCGTTTGTTTTCAGAATTGATCTGGGCAATAGACCCCTACAGGAATTTTTTTTTCCCCCAATTAATACTTCACTTCAGTTATATTTGTATGGGACTCTAACCACCTGATCCCCACAGTGACTTCAAGCTCTTGGGGGAAAAGCCTGTCAGTAAGAGATTTTTTTTTTGCTTCCCTTAAAGAAAGATCATAATTTTGATGAATACTAGTGTGCCACAATAACATAAAGAGCTAGATAAAAACTGTCTAATGTCCAGTAACACTAAATTACTTTGTCATTTCATTTACTCTTCCATGTTCAGGACCAAAATATTAGGTAGAACAAGCTCAGTATTCAAAGTTTTGTTTTCTGTAATACTAAGAAATATTTTACCTCTCCTTTTCCAGCTGAAGGACTAGTCATGACCCTGTTGATGACTCAAACAGCTGCAAATCACCTAGTGTCACTTCTTAAGAACAACAAACAGCTTTATCACACCGAGCAGAGCAAGAAATTAATTGTATTTCCAAAATATCGATGTGGACTTAGCATGATTATCGAACACAAATCCCATGGGGCAATACAATAACTTGGCACTTTTCCATCACCCTGGAGAGAAACAAACTGACTTCTGAAAGCCACATCAGGCAGGACCCACCACAGGGTCCCCAAGAGCAGAGGACAGACAAGCAATAGGTGCAGGAGGGCTTGCAGGGAACTGCCCTAGATAATAACAGTGCATCCTAAAGCTGTTTGTTCCTTGAGCTGACTCATCTCTGCTAATTCATGTGCAAAGCTGAAAGTTGGTTTTCAGGCCAGTTGCTTACGTTTTGCTCATTCATAGTAATAAATCTGGAGCAATCCCACTGACTGCTATAATCCTCAACAAATACTGCTAAAAAGCTAATCAACGGCTAAAGCTTTTAGTCCCAACTTGGTCAAAATTCCAATCAATTATAGTAAGAATTTTTCCTACAAAGTAATTAGGGAATTTAACCCCACACTGCTGGAATGCCTCCAGGAAAAAAAAAAAAAAAAGGTGAAACAAAAAACAATAATCCACATACATTCTTCTTTCTTTCTTACTTTCCCTTTATACAAAAGGATAAAAACAATAAAGCAAGTTTTCCTTCTAGAGGTAGCGTCCATCAAGAGTCTGTTCCATAACTTGATTCTTGTTGGAAGATGGGGGGGAAGAGATTAAAAGATGTGTTCTCATGAAATGATTGCAGCTTTTTGTGGCATCATGCAAGAGAGTAATTGACCCCTGAACAAAAAAAACCCAGCTAAATGGGAGGAAAAATGATGGAGATAGGACTATTTGAGCCTGGTTTCCCTATAGTCAGGCAAACTAATTAAATATATTTTGTTTCAGTGTCCAGGTATCTTCTAAAAAGTCACTTGAGATTGCCCTGGTAGGAAAATGAGACCTGGAAGCTCTCATAGAAGCCACTTTATAAAACACAGGTCCTAAGCAATAAGGTTCCCAATTTGACTTGTCACACAAGCTCCAATCTATAACTTCAAATCGAAAAGCACCTCACCTTCCAGCAGCAAACGCTCTCGAAGGAAATGCAAAAGACATCAGAGAGGCCAGACACTAGAAAATCTGACCCTCATGTTAGATGCAAAAGCTTTTTTCCCCCAGCCTTTCCAGGATTATGTCACATCACCTGCATATCCCTCCCAGCCGCACTTGCTTTTCAATCTTGCCCAATTCCCTGCTTCTGCCAAGTGCTCTGTACAACACTTTGTATATGAAAAGAAGGGAAATGGGTTAGGAGGCAGGAATTCACTTTAATTTTCCCTTTCTCCCTTTCTTTAATCCTTAAGCACTCATTTGGTTTTGGTTAAGACATAAAAATGAAGTTTCTCTTCTGCTTTCTCAGCATTCTTTCATACACAGCCTTGTGGAGAAGGCCTCTCCCCCTTCCCAGGGCAGGTGGTGGGATTTCCCTGAGCTCCCTCCACAGGCGGTGGGATTTCCCTGAGATTTCTCTCTCTGCAGAGACAGAGGCATCCTCGCCGTCCCCACCTCATTTGCCACACAGATCTCTTTTCCAGCAGTCCTGTTTCAAACTGTGCTTCTATAATCTCACAGGCCTTTCAAGAGCACTGTTTTCCATTTTATTATGTGTAAGTTTTCTGCTTTACTTCCCAGGATTATGCCACTCCAGGCATCTTTTATCCATATATATTAAACCTTAACTTAAGCCAAGACTTTGCAGCAGCATAACTGCAAATCTGGGACAGGCACTGCAGGATGCCATTCACAGACATCCACCCAAAGCATAATCCTTCTCCTACTGACACCAGTAACACCAGATGATGCTGAGCAGACATCACACCAAGGATTTTGTCCTATATTTTTGTCCTCTCTGGACCCAGAGGGCTACCTCTGGGTTTGAAGGGTAGGTCTGGATAAGGCAAAATTGCCACGTCCTACTCCCCTCTGCTGTATGGGGAGCTGGAGGCAGCTGTGAAACACACTCACAATGGATTTAGCAAGAGATGTCGATGTTTAGCATTTTGCAGTGTCATGACTTCAGCATGCACCTAGAAGCCTGCACAGCAAGTGAAACAGATAAAAAAAGACCACAAGAAAAGCCCTCCTGGGTTAGGGAAAGCTCTATTAGAAAGACGTAAAAAAAAAAAAAAAAAAGTGTGGCAAAGAACCACATCTGCTTAAACCGCAAAACCAGATTAAGCCTCAGACAAACAACTGGCACCAGAAATCCATTGTGAAGACTCACACCGCATGTGCAAGTGTCCTCCCCCCCTGCCTAGGCAGAAGCACAGGCTTGCTCTAACCTCTGCATAGCCTGAACAGAGGGAACCTTAAAAAGCAAAAAAAGAAACCAAGTAATTCCTGAGGTTTCGCAAAACCAAAGCCCCTTCCCACCAGAATGCTCCAGGCACTTTTGAATCAAAAAGAGCCAACAAACCAAAAACTCCTCAGCTAATCATATGCCCTTCTAATTCTGCATTTATGCTCTTTAAAAACACTGGATTTTTTTTAGTAATAGCTGACTTCATTCTTCAGGGGCTTTGTCTTTTCTTAACAACAAAAAAGAAAAGAAAAAAAACCCCACTAACTGAATCACCTTATCTCAAACTCAATTAAAAGAAGGGGGAGGTGGAGAGAAGAACCTTCAGGCAAAGATTAAGCCTGGAAAATTTCAGCCTGAAAGGTGTTTTGAAATGTAAGTAACTGAAAACAGAAAGCAGGATGGAAATGCTTAGCCCAGCTTTAACAGTCGAGTAGCAGTAATAAAATGCTATCAGTCAGGGTTTTGAATTATTATACAGAGAAGACTTGGGTCTTACAGAAACCATAAATATCAGGAAGTTCCTTGGCAAGTCTCACCTTGAATCCTTCCCCAAATACCTGCTTTGTGCAACCCAGGCCTCCCTCGTCTTCTCTGAGCCCCTGTCGAGAGGGACTGAGCCTCATCCCAACAGCAACCACCACTCACCCTTGGAGAAACTGCTTTTGAAAAGCATAAACCAGCTCCTCCTTCACAGCCAGGATGGATCAGGCGATCTCTCCAGTTTTGCCCAGACCAAGAATAAATGCTACGTTTTCTGGATTCAATCTCTATTCCTAATCAGCGTTGACTGACATTAATGAAAACAAGGTGATCACTGCACAGAACAGCCTTATGCCTCTCCACAAAAGCACCTTATAAACAGTACGTCCAGGAAGAGCTACTACTTGGAAGATTTTTTTGTTATTATTTTCTCAGGTCTCTCCATTGGCTTTAAATTTTAAAGAGACACCTTGGTCTAGAAGTTTGCTTCATTACTTTTAAAGAAGTCTGACACTGCAAGTGCATCTTTGCCCAGTTTTGCCATTAGTACATTCTCACTCTTAGAACTCCCTGAGCAAATCCGCCCTGGCCCCCTGCTCCCAGGACACTGCCTGATGATGCCCCTGCTCGCACGTCCCTCTCTCCTCCTTAAAGGAGCAGCAGCTCAACATGCTGGACTCCTTGTGCCCCCACAACATGCCAGGGATGCTGCTCTTTAAATATCCTTGGGGTGCAAGGCAGGTTAGGTGAGCGAGTGAGTGGGTGCAGGACTGGTTGAGTGGGTGAGTGAGCAAGGGAGTGAGGGAGTGAGGGAGGGAGTGGGTAGGTGCAGGACAGGCTGGGGTAGGTGAGTGGGTAGGTGCAGGACTGGCCGGGGTAGGTGAGTGGGTAGGTGCAGGACTGGCTAGATGGGTGTGTGATCAGGTACAGGACTGGCTCAGTGAGTGAGTGGGTGTGTGGGTAGGTGCAGCACTGGCTGGCTGGGTGGGTGAGTGGGTAGGTAGGTAGGTAGGTGCAGGACTGGATGAGTGGGTAGGTAGGTAGGTGCAGGACTGGCTGGGTGGGTGAGTGGGTAGGTAGGTGCAGGACTGGATGAGTGGGTAGGTGGGTAGGTAGGTGCAGAACTGACTGGGTGGGTGGGTACGTTGGTGCAGGACTGACTGGGTGGATGGGTAGGTAGGTAGGTGCAGGACTGAGTGGGTGGGTGGGTAGGTAGGTAGGTAGGTGCAGGACTGAGTGGGTGGGTGGGTAGGTAGGTAGGTAGGTAGGTAGGTGCAGGACTGACTGGGTGGGTAGGTAGGTAGGTAGGTGCAGGACTGACTGGGTGGGTAGGTGGGTGGGTGGGTAGGTAGGTAGGTGCAGGACTGACTGGGTGGGTGAGTGAGTGAGTGAGTGAGTGGGTCAATGCAGGACCAGTTGGCTCGGAGGGCGCAGGGCTGCCCCACGACTCCTCAGCCGCCGTGCCCGGTCCCCCGCAGCCCAGCCCGCCCCACACCTTTGTCCGGTGACCCCGGCTCCGCCCCGTCCCCCCGCACGAAGCCTCCCCCCACCCCGTGTGGGGTTCGGGGCCGGGGGCAGCGGCGGCTCCGCGTGGCCCGGCCCAGGGCGGAGGACAATGGGAGTGGGGGAGGTGGGGGGGACAGGGGGACACACGGGGGGAATGGAGGGACACGGGACACACACACACGGGGAGGACACGACACACATAGGGGGGGATGGGGACACGGGGGGAGGGGACGCGAGAGGGGCACACGCGGGGGTCCCTTCGATGGCTCCGTGAGGGCAGTAACCCTCTCCCGGAGGGTTTCCCCAGGCCGGCTGTGGCGCGGCCAGCCGGGAGAGTCGAGGGTTCGGGAGGCAAGCAGCGTTTTACATTTAAAAACCGCACCCGCGGAGTCCCGCACCGACACCACCCCCACCCCGCCCCCCCCGCACCTCCACCACCACCACCCCCCAGCACCCGTCGCCGCGCCCCAGCTCAGCTTGGCCAGGAGGCAAAGGGCGAGGCGGCGGCGGGCAGGGACCCCGCACGTACCGGCTCGGCCCCGCGGGAAGCGGCGCTGCTGGCCCCGCGGCTCCCATGGCGCGGGCACCAACGTGCTCTGCGCCTCCCAGCCCGGCCCGGGCAGCGCCGCCCGCAAAACCCGGCCCGGAGCCGCGCGGAGCGGGTCGCGCTGGGAGGGACCTGGGGGCCCGGCCTCGGGCACCTCCAGGGGGAGGGGAGTGGGGGGGCGACTCCCCCCGGCCACGGCCTCAGCGTGAGGAATCTCTTCCTTATTTTGAGTGTAAATCTTCCAGTTCCCCTCGTCCTGTCTTTACACACCCTTGTAAACAAGCCCTTCCCCAGGTCTCCTGCAGCCCCTTCAGGTACTGGGAGGTCTCTCTGAGGTCTCCCCAGAGCCTTCTCTTCTCCAGGCTGAAGAACCCCAGCTCTCTTAGCCTGTCCTCACACCAGAGGGACTCCAGCCCTCGGGTCGTCTTCACATTGTTCCTCTGGACCCGTTCCAACAGTTCCAAATCATTCTTAGACTAGACATAAGGAAGAATTTCTTCATTATGAGGGCGGTGAGGCACTGGCCCAGGTTGCCCAGAGAAGCTGTGGCTGCCCCATCCCTGGAGGTGTCCAAGGCCAAGTTAGATGGGGCTTGGAGCAGCCTGATCCAGTGGGAGGTGTCCCTGCCCATGGCAGCATGCTTGGAGCTGCATGAACAGGCTTTGAGGTCCCTTCCAACCCAAACTATTCTATGATTATGTTGAAGATTCCAGAACTGGACACAATACTCCAGATGACATCTCACAAAAGAGGAATAGAGGGGCAGAATCACCTCCCTCGCCCTGCTGGCCACACTTCTTTGGATACAGCCCAGCATATCTTCTGGGCTGTGAGCGCACGTTGCCGGCTCATATTGAGCTTCTCATCAACCAGCACCTCAAGTCCTTCTCTGCAGAGCTGCTTTCAATCACATCATCCCCCATTCTGTATTGAAATCACAGATTGCCCCAACCCAGGTGTAGGACCTAGCACTTGACCTTGATGGACCTCATGAGGTCAGCACAGCCCCACTTCTTCAGCCTGTCCAGGTCCTCCACAGACACCCCCTCCACAGCCCCTGGGAAGGGAAGGGGAGTGGGGTCCCTGCCCGGGGTGGGAACACAAGGCATTATTTAACAACAAAAATTAAAATTAGATAATAAGAAAAAACAAGCCAATATTCAAGAAGCATTTGGACAGTGCATTCAGACACATGATGTGAACGTTAGGGTTGTCCAATGCAGGAAGAGGAGTTGGACTCCATCTCTGTGGGTCCATTCCAACTCAGGTCACCCTGTGAAAATGCATGTATTCCATCACTTGGGGAGGCTGCAGTTTTGACACCACATATCCCCAGCTGGCAACAGTAGTGACACCCTCTAACATCATCCTTTTTTTTTCAATTGAGGCAGGAAAAAGGAAAGTCTGGTCAGTGGTGATGGGTGAGGGGGACTAAACTGCCTTTCCCTTACATATGCCATCCTCCCAAAACACTGGCATCCACCCAAGCATTGGGAAGATGCTGGTGAACCACCCTCTCCCTCCTGCAAGGAGGAAAAAATGATAATAAGCCTTGCTCTCCCCATCCCCCACCTCATCCATTAAGAGCTGCTGATATTTGCTTCTCCTCCCCAGAGGGAAGCGGGTGAGTGAAGTGTTATAGAGTAAGAGGAAGAGTCAGTACAGCCTTCTTACACAACTGATTACCACCATAGCCTTTTGTCAGAGTGGAAAGCAAGCTACCAAATCTAACATGTCTTCAGACTGGAAACCAGATCCTGGAAATGGGAGCTGGGAAACAATATGCCCTTCATGGTGCTCTCTTAAAAAATCTTCATTATGATTAAGTTTAGAGCTGTTTCAGTATAAAGCCTTTCAAATGTGAACCAACCCATTCAAATGCGAGCCTGCAGAGAGGCTTTTCTACTACAAACAAGAGAGCAGCACTGTCCACATCAACCCCTATATAGATGCATTAAATGCCAGTGTTTTGCTAACTATTTTAACTGGCATGTGGGAGAGAAGCAGTGGCACACATCTGCAGAACCTATTGTTCCTGTTGCAGTTGAGTTGGTACCCCCACCCCCAGTCTGTACCTCCATCCTCTTCTCTCCTCCCCACAGAGCTCCCAGCCTGCTCCCAGGCCAAGGAAGCTGTGTGCTGCGCTGCTGCAGTGCTGTGCCTGTGAACCCAGCTGAACGTGAGCCAACCACTAAAACCTTTGTATTTGTAATAAAGAATCAGATAAATCACCCACAGCATCGTTAGTTGGCAGTACCCAAAAAGAAAAGTCTTAAACAACACAAGTTTTATGTAGAAACTTTTAAATTACAATTGTGGTTTTTACTTCCTCATTTAGTCTTTCTTGGCCCTAGTTCTATAGATAGTATCTACCTGCCTGATTGGCACTGAAAATAAGTTAACATTTGTAAGCATGCTGAATACAGGTAGTTTAAGTGTTAGTACCATTTTACATGAAGTAGGGCCAGAACTGGCTATGATTTCATAGCCTTTATCCCAGGCTGCATCAAAAAAAGTGTGACCAGCAGGTCAAGGGAGGTGATTCTTCCCCTCCACTCCACTCTCATGAGACCCCACCTAGAGTCCTACATTGAGTTCTGCGGTCCTCAGTGCAAGAAAGACGCGGATCTGCTAGAGCAAGTCCAAAGGAGACCACGAAGATGATCAGAAGGCTGGAGAACCTCATGTGTGAGTAAAGGCTGTAAGAGCTGGGGTTGTTGAGCCTGGCGAAGAGGAGCCTCAAGAGCAGCCTGCCAGTACTTAAAGGGGGCTCTTTGCTGGGGAGGGGCTCTTGATCAGTGAGTGCAGGGATAGGATGAGGTGAAATGGTTTTAAGATGAAAGAGGGGAGAGGTAGGTTAAGTATTAGGAAGAAATGTTTTCTTGTGAGGGTGGTGAGGCACTGCCTCAACCGTGTAGGTGTTCAAGGCCAGGCTGAATGAGGTTTTGAGCAGCCTGGTCTAGTGGGAGGTGAACCGGCCCATGGTAGAGGGGTTGGAACTGGATGATCTTTATGGTCCTTTCTAACCCAAACCATCCTATGATTCTATGATTGATCTTCTGATGCTCATTAAACAGGCCTATTGCATATATTCTAAGTATTCCCTACCAGATGCTCTTGAGCTGTGTGGGGCATCAGTTTGTCCTCAGTTTCTGTTTTTATTGGAAGTCTTGGTCCTTACTTCACCACAGGATTGTGCATGAGTAACACGAAGAATGAGTGCAGAACAATCGTGCTGTGCCTGCCTGGTCAAAGTTGCATCTGTGAAGACATGGCTAAGTTAGTATGCACCAACCCAGCATATTTGGATGCTCCAAGTCTACTACACTTTTTGCAGCAAGCCATGTGATAACAGAGGTGAAGAAGTGCACACCTCTTCCATGCACCTTAGAGAAAGGAAGAGGCTGTATTAGCTAGCAAATTTTGGCTCCACTGTATTTGCAGAGTCAATGACTTTGGAGTACTTGTCTTCACTCTTGTTTTGGGCCTTATCTCCCAGTGTTCCTGACTTGCCTCTCTGGATGGACCCTGGACCTGCTGTGACCATTCCCAACACCCAGCCCTGCCTGTCCCGCTACAGGACTGCGCCCTATCGGCGAGGACACAACCTGTGCTGTGGTCTCCCTTGGTTCCCAGATCATCTCACCTCAAGGAGTGGCACTGCTGACAGAGATGGAGAGAGCTCAGGATGCCACACTGGAGAGGAACTGAGATTCTTCAGTTATTTCCAGTCTGAGAACAATATTGAAAAGTCAAAAAATCCTCAAATTCCTGAGTCTCATGTGGGAAAATTTCTGTACTTCTGGTGGTTTTGGATATGGTTTGGGGCAAATGAACAGACAACTGAATAGATGTTACTTCAGATCACCAACTAGTAAAGACCAGGAGGAGATCTAAAAGTGTAAAACCCTTTCTGATGCCTATAGCCCAGAGGGATGACAGTTAAGGAGACTTTATGCAGCTGTCTCAAAACATCAAAATGTACATGAGCATTTTAAAAGCACTGAAAATAACCTTGTCAGCAACAGCTTCCATGAAAATAGTTTGCCTAACTTTAGCCTTGATAATTTATTTTCAACTGATAAATGTTTGACACATCTTTATGAAAACAGGTATCTTCAACAACAACAAAATGAGAAACAAACTACAGCTATTGACAAAACTACCTACCTGCTTAAATTTTATTTCAAGTTAGCAGCTCTGCTTTTGAGTAACTTGACTTTAATGTCTTCAACTGTCTATCATCAGTCTGCTAAAGAAGGATGATGCTGTGCCAGGCATGAGTGTAACCTGAGTGACATTAACAATGCTGATGAATTTTAAGAATAGTTGATAAGAGAGAATTCACCAAAGAAATTCTGCAAAGGACAGAAACACTTCAGGGTAAAACCATGAAGTGACAACAGTGAGAAAGTTAACATTTAAAGGCACAAATAACTGTTACAAAAGCTAGGAAAGAAAACAGAGCTTCAGAGCATTTTATACCAGCAAGTAACAGTAAAGTGTTAAAAAAAAAGGTGGGAGTGGGGGTGGAAGTATCTCTCTTCAAGACATTCTGTTTAATTTTGCAATGCAAATTTCTTATTGCTTTCCTAAACAGCATGCACTTGTGGTACACACTTCTCCAAATGACACAGGCTAGCGGAAGTACCTTCCTGAAATACCTTGCCTGTACTTTAAAAAAGTGAAACAGCCCATTTCTGCAGTTATCTGATTTTTCTAGTCACTGGTGGAACTCTAGAAACTAGATGACTTTCAGCTGTTAGTTTGGTTGCAACACTTTTCTTTGTGAAATCAGTAAATAATTTAAGTCTCTACAGTTGGAGCTGTTAAAGCAGTGTCGTTGCGAGGGAGGGGAAGGTTCTTCCTGAGCAGAATTCCAAAAGAATACAAATTGGTTGGGGAAAACGGTGACTGTAAAGCTTACTTCAATAACTTGCAGAACAGTGTTTTTTTTCCATTAGAGAATTAAACGTCAGAGTAAATTCAAAAATTCTTAATTTCCTAGGTATATTAATAAAATGTAAAAAAGACTTCAGATTTTGCTGCTAGAAAGGACTTCTTCCATATTTTCTGGAAGAAATCTGTCCACCTTTGCTATGTATTTTTTTATTATTGGAAAAAACACGTATTATAACAGCCATTTCCCAAACATATAAATGATGTAATAACTAAACAGGACAAAATAGTGTTTTTCTAATGCTGAAGCAAACTTAATTTTAAGGAATGCAACATATTAAAGGAAAAAATGTGTAATTTCTGTTGAAGGCAGTTTGACACAAGCAGGAAGAAAAAATGTTCCAGTGAATTGGTTTGGAAATGCGCTCATTTTACTCGTGCAAGTGCTGAGATCTGTTTGACAGATTTATTCATGTTAAAAGACTGACTTTTAGAAATGGGATCTTGGTGTTTGAAATGCAAGGACATCGAGGGACTGGATGGGCAGCGAAGGGGCTGCTGGTGAGGGGCTGGAGAACAAGTGTTATGAGGAGTATCTGAGGGAACAGGGAACTTGTTTAGCCTAGAGAAAAGGAGGCTGAGGGGAGACCTTATCACTGTCTACAGCTCCCTGAAAGGAGGTTGTAGAGGGGTGGGTGCTGGTCTGTTCTCCCAAGTAACAAGTGAAAGGATGAGAGGAACTGGCCTCAAGTTGCACCAGTAAAGGTGCAATTTAGATATCAGGAAAATTTTCTTCACTGAAAGAACTCTCAGGCACTGGAACAGTTGCCCAGGGAGATGGTGGAGTCAGTATCCTTGAAGGTATTTACAAGATGGGTAAATGTGGTGCTCAGAGATCTGCTTTAGTAGTGGACAGGGGCAGCCTCCTCCAGATTAAATGGCCGCAGTTCCTCAACAGATCCCCTTAACACTTGTGCTCCAAACCCTTCCCCAGCTCCGTTCCTGTCCTCTGGACATGCTCCAGCCCCTCAATGTCCACCTTGTACTGAGGGGCCCGAAACTGAGCACAGGATTCAAGGTGCAGCCTCACCAGTGTGGAGCACAGCACAACCCCTTCCCTGCTCCTGCTGGTCACGCTCTTTCTGATACAAGCCATGATGCTGCTGCCCCACATTCTGCTGTTGACCCCCAAAATCCTTCTCTGCCAGGCAGCTTCCCAGCTGCTCTTCCCCAAGCCTGGAGCTGCATGGGGTTGTGGTGACCCAAGTGCAGGACCCTGTGCTTGGCCTTGCTGAGCCTCATATGGGTGGCCTCCGTCCATCAACCCAGCTCGTCCATATCCCTCTGCATATCCTCCCTGCCCTCAAGCAGATCCACATTCCCCTGTAACCTTGTGTCATCCGGAAACCGACTGAGGGTGCAGTCCATCCCCTCATCTGGATCATTGACAGAGACATTCAACAGAACTGGCCCCAATGCTGAGCCCTGGGAACAGCGCTTGTGACCATTCAGCACCACTCTTTGGGACCGGCCAGGTAGATGGTTTTTCACCCAGCAGAGACTACAGCTGTCCAAGCTGAGGGCAGCTAATTTTCCCTAGAAGAATGCTGAGGTGATACCAAAAGATGCCGCAAATAAACTTTCTGAGGCTCTAGTTGGAGTTTGGGAAAGCAAGCACCCTTCATCAGCCCTGAGTGAGGTGAGGGAGCACTTGGCATCAATCTGTGCTGCGATGGGGAAGGATGCATCTCCCACTCCCACGTGTGTGAATTCTCCCAGGAATCTTATGCATCTTCTATTCCTCCGCAAGGACTCACTTTAATGTTATCATGAACTTCACAACAGTCACACCTCTGGCTAATTTGGAGCCGGTTCCAGCTCTGCCTGACCTTGCATTTGAGACAGGAAAAGGCTGCAAACAGAGGAGATTGCAGGAGACACCTCTGCTCAGCACAGAGCACACTGAACAAAAGGCAGAGTGATAACCATCTCCAGGGATGAGCAGTGCCTGAAAAAGCAGACCGCACAGTGCCAAAGGCTTCACCCAGCCCCTGCACAGAAGCACCAGCGATGCGCGGGGCTCGAACAACACGAGGTCCCTGCACGAGAACCATTGCTGGGGGGGCAGGGTTCACGGGGCGCCGGCACCGCGCGGGTTAACTGGGGGGGGGGCTGTGACGCCATCGCGCGGCGCCGGGGCCCCGCCCCTCCGCACTGGCCCCTCCCCCGTCGTTGCTCCGCCCCCTCCGCGCAGCCCGCCGGCCCCGGCCGGTCCCGCCCCCGCGCCGCGCGCGCCGCGCTGCCCCCTCTGCCCATGGCGTCCCCGGCGGCCGCGCGGCGCCGCGACTGGTACTGGCTGCGCTCCTTCATCGCCGGAGGTGGGAATGGGGGGACCGCGACGGGAGGGGGCTGCGTGTCGGTGTCACCGGCAGAGCCGCTGCTGGGCGGTCCCCACCGGGGCAAGCGCGGGGCGCTGCTCTCTTCCTCCTTTTCCTTTGCTCCCTTTCCCCCTTACCCTCTTTCCCTTCTCTTCTTCCCCCCTTCCATTTTCTTATTCCCTATCTCCCCTTTCTTTTCCCCGCTTTTCCTTTCCCCCCCTCTGCTCTTCCTCGCCTTTCCCCCTCCGCTCTTCCTTCCTTTCCCCCTCCGCTCTTCCTCCCCTCCCCGTTCTTTCCCCTGGTGCTGCCGCAGGGACTCGTTGCAGGCGGACGCTGAGCCAGGATCCCCGCACAGCTCCCGGTCCCACACTGGGCTGCAGGAACCCCGTGTATCCGCATCCCGCAGCCCCACAGCTGCCGCTGGGAGGAGTGGTGGGGGGAGGCAGCCCCGCAAAACACCAGCCCCGCAAATGTGACCCAGCAAACACAAGCCCTGCAAACCTGACCCTGCAAATGCAACCCCGCAAGCATGACCCCCCGTTATCCACCCCTCGGAGAAGCAGCCCCGTTCCGTTTTCCCAGCGGGGTTGTTCCTGGTTCCCCAGGGGCTCGCAAGGGTCTGTGTTTGTTTCCCGGAGGCTTCACTCGCCATGGAGCAGTTGGCCATGGAGCAGCTTCCCTGGTGGGCAGGGATCCCACTTATTAGGGAGAGCAGCTACATAGAATCATAGAACCGTTTGGTTGGAAAAGATCTTTGAGATCATCGAGTTTAGCTGTACCTGTTCACTAAACCATATCCCTGAGCACCTTGTCTATGCGCCTTTTAAATGTCTCCAGGGATGGGGACTCGATCACCTCCCTGGGCAGCTTCTGCCAGTGCCACAGAACACTTTCAGAGGGGAAATTTTTCCTGATATCTAATTTAAGCCTCCTGTGGCACAACTTGAGGTCTTTTCCTCTATTCTATCGCTTGTTATTTGGGAGAATAGACTGACAGCAGCTGTTCTCTGCAGTAAGGGTGGCGAGATTGGGGTGGAAAACTCTGGAGTGCCTTACCCTGCGAGCTGCTGTGGCAAGAGAGGCAGCAGCCTGGGTCTCTGTAATCAGGAAAAGTAGCTTACACATTGCATTAAGGCTTTAACAGGCTGTAGCATGCTTGTCATAGAGGCTGCTTACTTGCCGTTGGGGCTTTTTCTAGTTCCTGAGTTTTTCCTCCCCTATTCCATTTGAAAATATGTTAGAAAATTTCCTTGTTTATATGCTGATGCAAAGAACTTCTGCATCTCGTAACTGTTTCTTTTCCCTTCTTGGAAAGGTGTCGCAGGATGTTGTGCCAAAACAACTATTGCACCCCTGGATCGGGTAAAGATCTTGCTGCAGGCTCATAACCACCATTACAAACACCTAGGTAAGACGGCTGCTCCATGTGCAATTTTGGTTTTAAATCTAGTATGTATGGCTTGGGGTTGTTGATTTCTCCAGCAACCTTCTGTTTGATTACCACCTGTTTTTATCTGTCTGGTCAGCCTGCATGCCACATTTTGTTAATGCTTAGGGAAGGAAAACCATACCTGTGCGTTGTGTTGGTTGATATGTTAGACATGGGGATGTACAGTAGCTATCAGAAATCTAAGAGCTGGGCTTGACTCTCCTCTTCTGAAGCCGCAGGAGACTAGTAATTACAAGTTCAAAGCTGGGATTGTTTATGCCAAAAGCATCACCGTAGGTTGCTGCTGCAGTCTGCTCAGTGCCTGACACGTCCCAGGGGTGGTGGGAATCCTCATTTCTCCAGGCTTGGTAGCACAGGGGCTGGTGATTCCAAGACGGTGGCTGCTGAGTCCTCTAGGTCTCATGTGCACTTATGCTCGCAGAGAGCAGCCGTAGAGCAGCGTGGCTGACAGGAATGGAAGATAAAAGTGAAAGATTAAATGGAATTTCAATGCCCCATCCCTGGAGGTGTTCAAGGCCAGGTTGGATGGGGCCTCAAACAGCATGATCTAGTAGGATGTGTCCCTGCCCGTGGCTGGGGGGTTGGAATTGGATGGTCCCTCCCAACCCAAATCATTCTATGATTCTGTGAATACATGCTTGATGTAAGGTGCTGGTGATCTGTGTTTGGCATCTGTGTTGCATCATGGTGAGTAACAAATTGCAGTTGGCAGCAGGTTCAGAACCATTCTCTGGGGGCTGTAACAGTGCCCTCTTGTGCACAGTATTTGAGGGATTTTGTGTCATCTGGTCTTGAAATATGCCATAAATTATGTTCTGAAATTTAAGTGTGTTACAGTTGTCAAGGAAAAAAAATAATAAATTTGAATCGGTTAATTTTACATGTAATGAAACTTTGGACTTTTTAACTTGTACAGTAACAATAATTTTTTTTAAATGCTGGAAAAATAAATCTTGAAACCAAATTCAATGGATATATTGATTCCCTTCGTGGTGCCAAAAAGGGAAACACAAGTCATGTGACTTTTTGGTAGCACAGTCACATAAGTTTGCACTCAGGTGTGCAGTCTTGAGAATTAAAAGCTGAAATAATTGGTTTGACTGGTGTTTTAAATCTTTTTTTACTCTTTGCTTTTACTGTGCCGTAACTGGCAAGTAAAATCTTGTATTATTCCCTGTTTAGGGTGTTAAATGTGATGCTGATTATTTGAAATGTGTCTGAATGCATGTCCTTGCTATGTGTAAGTGGAAAATAAAACAGAATGGGTGAGATACTCATAGGTGCACAGACACTATGGGTTCATTCATCAGAATCCTCACTAAATGATTTTACTGCACTTGGTCTGTGAAGTTTGTGCCAGCTGGATCTTGGAGCATATTTTAAGAAATAAGAACAGTAATTCATCATTGCAGGGTAGAGAGAAATTCTAATCAAGGCTGAAGTGTTTTCAGAGACATGTAATAAGTGTGACATCTTAAAAATACATTTAGTATTGTTTTCTTAGAACCCAAGAAGCTACCTAATCCTTGTTCTATTTAAATGACAAATGAAACCTAGTAACTACTCTTTCTTTCCTGCCTGAAAATAAATGTGTACCCTTTTTCATGTTTGGCTCTTACATTATTAGGTAGTTGCAAATGAATGAAAATTGAAGTGTTATAGTTTATTCCTTTACTAAATAAATAAATAAAAAGTCAATTTGATAGCAATTGTGTGTACCTATTAACATGTTTATAATAAAACTGTAGGTTTTGCCCAAACTTTGTATGATCTTGCATTATTTCCTACTTATTAAAAGGGGATAGGATTGCTTCTTGTTCCAGCAACTTTGGGAGAGGAAGTATTGGACTCTCAAGCGTGAGATGTTGTAAGCAATAAGAGTCTTAAACTCGTTTACTCCGTTTCCTCAGTGATGGAAATCTTAATCTGTAATTTAGCATGGAGCAATATTAGATCGTTTCCCAGCGGGTTTAGCTTTTTATGTATGCATTTATTTATTGATTTATAATCGACTGAATTGAGAGTCAGCCAATTTCCTCTCCTCTGTGGGTGGGTAGGATTATCTGCCCTAGGATTGCTTGCAGCCCAGGCAAGTCCTGGGGCCTGAATGCATAAATTCAGAAGGAGGTTTGCTGAGCCTGGTAGGTGAGAAAGCTAATAAACCTCCTCCTTCTGGCAATGTTTGGGCATTGAAAGTGGGATTTTCTACTCGCCACAGTTACATAAACAACATGGTCCAGCCTTAGTTGCATGCATCCTTTGTTATTGTCAGGAGTATTTGCTTGATTTTTGTTCCTCCCCACCCCTCCCAGTGGAATTGTTCAATACCTCTTTCTGTATTGCTGGCAGGAGTGTTTTCTACATTGTGTGCTGTCCCCAAAAAGGAAGGTTACCTCGGGCTGTATAAAGGAAATGGGGCAATGATGATTAGAATATTTCCATATGGTGCAATTCAGTTTATGGCATTTGACCGATATAAAAAGGTAGGGGAATTTATTTTATTTTATTTATCTTTTTTCTTTTTTTTTTCTCCTTCAATGAGATTCTTTAAGTGATTGAAACTAACACTGAAACAAACTTCTGTGCCTTATTTATTAGTTGCATGTCTTTCCTACTTAATTTTGTCTGAATCTACGCATGAAAAATATCAGGGCAACAGTGAAAGCTGTGAATTGCTGCTTAAGGAAAAAAATCCCACTGATTTTTGTACCTTTGTATTTATTGAGAATAGTATTTTTGTGAAAGAATAAGACAACCTAAAGGTAGTCTGCTGTATTTGTATCATTGTAAGGTAGCCCCTTGTGAATAATGTAGGAACAAACTAAAATGGAACCTCTTTATTATATTGTGTTGGGATTCTTGATGGATGAAGTAACTCAAACTGGAAAGTCAGTCTGGATGTAACAGCTATTTCACCTGACAAATGACTATGTCAGGCTATAGATAAAAATGACCTGCAAGAGGAAATGCTTATTTTGGGGTCCTGCAAGATTTGTGGATTCCTTTGAGCTCTTGTGCATAAATACATAATAGATCCCTGCAACATCTTTTGGAGGTCAGGTGTTGGCATTAACATGTTTTTTCCTATTGCTTATATGTAGTAAAAAGTACCATTTTACTTGTAGCAATGAGGAATTCTGTGTTTGAAAAGTTAGATTTAGTACCGAGTAAATTGCATGATTTTTACTGAAGACAGTGAGATTGAAATTGTGAATCCAATCCCTAAAGAGCAATTTCCAGGAAACTGATACAAAGAAGTAACTGCGGTGAGTTTCTTATGTTCTTTTTTTTGCGGTGTAATCATAAATGCTCGTGATCTATGCTTGCTTTATGTTGTGTTGAACAAAAACCTGCATGTAATGCTTTATTATGAAATAATTTATGGATCTGCAAGTGTCAAGAAACCATTTATCATGATAGCAGTTTCTTTTAATCTATTGACAACAAATATGCAAGATGTTTTGCAGGAACATGTAAAAGGAAGAAAAAAACCTAGTTCTTAAAGAATGAAGATATGGAATGAACTTCTTTACATAGCAGAAACTACTTCTTAAATAGTCTGTTATTTGATAAAAACCTGGGCACCAATTTTTAGCTTCCTTCTAGGATTTTTAAATTAATTTTAAAAAGTCTTAAATATATCTTTATGGGAGGATGTTTCACATGCTGTACACAGGAGACAACTGTACTCTTCTCATGTGTCACTTTTCAACTTTGCTCAGTGTCCTTTGCTCTCTGTCATGCAACAGGGATGATATTCGATTTGCCTCACATTAGAGATAACTAAATAAACAATCTAGTTTATGAAGTAAACAGTACAACTACTTTCAACTAATCGTTCTGCCTTTTTAGTAGAATTTGAGCACTTTCATGTTTTAATAAGAAATTGGTAACAGTAGTGATGTTTAGAAAACTCATTTAACAGTAATTAAGGACTTTGGTTTGAATTTGTAGTGTTGTAAACTTGTTGGAAAAAGCTATAGCATTTGCATTAATGTGCCGTGTGATGCACTTCTCTGTATTTTCTGATGTCTGACTACTGTAAACGTTCTGTATTTTGTAGGTAATAAAGAAGCAACTCGGGATTTCGGGGCATGTGCATCGATTAATGGCTGGATCCTTGGCAGGTATAGTGTTCTACTTGAATTTCAGACATCCCTTTTGCTGAAAAGTTAATATTTGTTTAGAGGATGATTTGATGTGTTTTCAGGTCAACCTTGCCAGTTTGTATTAAGCAAAAAGACTAGTAAATGGTTAATGTACCAAATAGTTGCCTAATGGGAAACTGTCTAAGAGTGTTCTTTAAACTATCTTTGTTCAGGCACTGAATTCTGTGCCGTGTTTTCAGGCACTTTTACAGTGTTCTCTATGGCTTTTTAAAAATGAAAAATCCAGTGTCATCAAGATGAAATGTAAAGATGCAGGTTTTGGTAGAATTGGCTTATTGACCTGTCTGCCATTGCTACTGGGTTGAATATAATCTCATAGAGAGACAACTGCAGCTCCTTAAATTTGTGGTTCCTTTGGATTTGCTAGAAATATTTACACTTTTCAACATCCAGCACAGGATTGTCATGTTGCTCTTTAGAGCGTATGTGTGAATGTTAAAAACCATCACTTACCCACTAGTGCAGTGGCAGTAGAAAAACCCACTTGTAAGCAGTCAGGATGTGGTACAATTACACGTTTCTGTTTCCCTCCAACTAGTCATTCAGCCAAAAATAGCTAAGAAAAAACAGGGAAAGGTAAGTAATAGTGGACTGATTTCTAGTGAAAATGGTTCTTCGTGTGCTTTTACTTTGTAAAACAAGCTTAATACTGTCTAGTGACAATTCTTAAATAGTTATGACTTGAGTATTAATATTTGGCTTCTTTTGGAATAAAAACACTGAGGTTTGTTAGCACTACATTTAGTTGAACAAGGAAGACCTCGTGAAAGTATTTTGGCTTTGCATACCATCAGAGGAAAAGGAAAGAGAATGAAATGAAATGGAACAATTCAAAGATCCTAAAAAACTAGCAAAGCCCATTTGGCAAGATATGTTCCAGAATGTGGCTGGCTTTTTATCTAAAAGAACTGAAAAAAATACGTTCTGGCTTTTTTTTCCTTTTTTTAAATTCCTTTGTTTTCCCCTTAGTTTCCCTTAACTGTGCTAAAGAACACTTCACATTTTTCCCCTCCCCAAACAAGCTTATTATTAGGCTTTTCAGGAGCCTTGTCAGAGACCTGGAAACCGAGTTGCAAAGCACTGTGCAAACATTGAATAATCAGCCTAACTCTGTCCGTGTTGGTCATGCTGGAACTCTGTGTAGAGGAACTAATAGCATCTGGCATCATTTTAAGCACCTTACTGGTTAAATCTGGTTTGTATGGTTAGTGTAACAGAAATAAAATTAACATACAGTACTATCTAGAAACCATGATCAACTGAAGCGCTTTGTGTGCTGCACTGAGGTACAATGGCAGCTGTCTGGTGTTGAGAACCCCAAAACTGAGTGTGTGAGCTGGGCTTTGGTGTGCAGTGAAACAAGCACAGCAGCCAGGTGTAAGAGTAGCACCACATGTGAATGTCTTACCAGTTGTTTACCGGGTGATATTAACTGCTTTTTGGGATATTCACTTATAAGAGGGTGGAGAATTTACGTTGAGGACGCCAAGAAGATAGAGGAGAGGAAGGAGGACCAAGAAGAGTGTAGTCTGAAATCTGCTATAGAGACATGCTCTAGTTTTGCAATCAAAATAAGCAATTTAAAAAGCTATTGGTAATAGTTCTCACTTCAGCTTCTGTGTCATAGTCTCTCCATGACTCTGATAAAGGATATTACTCTTCCACTTTTAAATGACTAAAAGGGACCATGTGCTGCATGCAACCCACTGTTGGAGTCTTCCCATTTTCCTGGAATCCAGTATTAGGCAGTTGAAAAGGGATAGCCCTTATTTTCCCTCACCTTTTTGTCCTTTCTGCTCCACGTAGGCACACAGCTGTCTGCTTTCACTGTGTGGCTACCGATACTTAAATCTCCCTAATGTCTTGCTTGAAGCTGGCGTTTCCAGCATTCCTAGCAGTCAACAGCTTCAAAGTGGTGGGAAACGTTTGGTTTGAGTATCTTCTGTAACTGATAAAAAGGATCAAAAGCATATCCACAGGGGAAAAACGAGGCAGTGGGGATGGGGCTAGCAGGGGGAGAGGAGAGGAAAACCTATTGTAATGCATATTTTTAAGAAAGCCAAGTTAAAGTTACTTGTGAGACTGAATTTCCTGAGCCTTGTGTGATTCAAATTTCAGCTGTAACACCTCATTAACAGACAAATGGTGTGAAACTCCTTTAAAGGGAAGACAGAGCTGGGGAGAAGATAGAGAAATCATAAAGGTTAGTGGGGTGTAGGGAACAGTGATCAAATAACACTTGTGTCACAGGAATTTGTTTAAATCTTTTTTCGTTTTCTAATTGAAAAATCTGAATTAAAACTCAGAAATGTGTATTTCCTCCCTGCACCTGATTAACTTAAAAATAAGAAAAAGCCTTAAAAAAGCCTAGATATTGCCTAGAATAAACTCATGCTCCATGAAACTAATGCAGAAAGCATGTTTTTGTCTTTATCGTTTAGCTTTTTACTAAAAGGATTGGAAAACAGGACTGACCCAGAAAGATACTGCTGTCTCAGTTTTACATAACTAAGTTACCTATTTGAGTCAACGTTTTAAAAGAATGTGCCGTTTATTTCTTCAGGTGCAGTTTAGAAGGAAACAGAATTACATATTGGAGGTCTAGAAATACTAGGATTTCTAAGTCAGGTAGTTCTTTAACCTGCCTGATAGATATTCTTTATCATTAGCTTTTTCTCTCTATGTATAGTTTCTGAAGCTTTGTTTTGTTCAGAAGATGCCTCCTTCATAAATTAATTTTTAAGGAGCTTTTCTTCTGCAGTTCAAGGCCACAACTCGTGTTTTCACTTTTTGAACTGTATTTTGAACCTCTGAATTGCCTGGTAATACTTGATTTAATCTGCATAGTTATAAAGTACAAAGAGCATAATTCAGGAATCATAAAAACTTGTTTATCAGATATGTTTGCAGTACCTGAGCTTTGTAAGCATATTTCACTTGGGTTTTTTTTCTTGATCCAGATGCTTTTTAAAATTTTTTTTTTATAAAGAAAATTACCAAGAATGGAGGAATACTAGGGAAACTGGGAGAGAGAGAGAGAGAAATGCCTGTAGAGCTGCCCTCATTGTTGAGGCTTGGGCAGCAAATCAAGGGCAGTATGATTCCTGCTGTGCTTCATTGAGGCTAAGTCTCAGTAAAGGTCTGTGTAACCTTGTATCTTGTCCCCAAGAGCGGCCAAAGGTTCTTGATGACAATGTGGTAAGGGAAGAAAGGTTTTTCCCTGACTTCCTTTACTTTTAAGTGATTGTTTGGGGCAGACTTTGCTTCTTCAAGCTGGGAAATCAGTTTTAAGATTGATCTGACTTCTGATAACTCCTAATATTTAGGGAGTAGAGATCAGATTAGCCACTTTGTAGGCTTCACCAAAATGACTTAATGTTCCAAAGCTGGTTGATGGTCCTCCCAGAAAGGGCAGTGTCTCTTCTAAGACCCAAAGTAAATCTTGATCCCTAGTACATATGGTCTGCTTATATGAACAGGAAGCAGTAATATACCTCTCCAGTTGCTTCAAGAAAGCATATTTTGTGGCTGACATTAGAAATCACTTTTTTTTCAGAACTCATGGGTAGAGGATATTAACAAAAAGTAAAAAATGGTGGATACCACTTAAATCCTTACTGCTTATAGTTTCTTCCAGTTCCACTTGAGTTTTTTTTTTTTAGTTGTACTGGTTTTGGGCTGTGCTCACCGGTTCATACATTCTCCAAACTTCTCTGTTGGTCTGTTTTGCTCCTCTTTGTTCAGAGGATGTTCCTGGACACGTTGCCTCTTTTTAGAAGTAGGATGACTTTCCTCTGAATCCATCCTTTTTACAGGAATTCTGGACATATCAGGCAATCTGTTAGGAATTATTGGTTTGGTGTCCTCATCACATGTTGTCTTTTTCCCTTGACCTCTTGGAAAGGAGAGGAGCTGATAATCCTGCAAAAACGATACCATTGAGAGACTATCAAACCTATGAGGAAGCGGAGATTTCCTGCTGGCACACAACGTGTGCTCATCTACTCTAGGACCACTTTGTGGTGGTGATCCTGAGCTATATCAGCTGCTAGAAAACTATGTCAGTCACAAAGGGTTTTCCTTTCTTTTTCTTCTTTTCCCAATATATATTGGTAGTGAAGTGGTGTGCCACAGAAAAGTATCTGGTTTTAGTAAACAGTTTTAACTGTTCCTTCCAAATAATTTGTCAGAAATTGGGTAGCTTTCCTCAAAAGCTAGTGGTAGGAGAGAATTTGTTATCCAGGTAAATGTTAGAGGAGTTGTTCTCTGTACTGGAGTTCTGTATCCAAAACTACAGGCTGGTGAGCATCTAATCGGTTTTGAAGCAGTTCATAACTTAGTGAATCCTAATGTTTGATATTTTTAGCATCTTAAGAGTCAGAGCTTAAAACAGAAGCGCTAGTGTAAAATGTATTTTTAAAAAATGCAGTAATTCAACACAGTTCAGGCTGCTTCATCAGTTTGATCCTGGCCTTATTTTAAATGTCATTAGAGCATATGTAGTATCTTCAACTGCTGTATACACGCGTATCTATATCCAGTAATCACATCAAATTCTGACACAATCTTTTTGAAGTTAAACATGTGAATTTGGCTGGGGTTTTTTTTCTATTCGTTAAATATCTGGTAAGGTTAGGTTTCATGGCTGCAATCCAGTAGAGCTGATGCATTTGACTAGCCTGGTGCTTATGAGGCCTGGACTCAAATAAGATTGGTCACGTGGATGCAGTTAGGCCCATAAATCTTTGGAAAACTGAGACCTAGGTGTGCAGCTTCAGTGAACAGAAAGTATAAACATAAGTCCTTTGTGTGTTGCTGAAGTTAGTGTTCCTGTTTGCTCATGATAAGTGACTTCAACTGTTTCTTTGACAAAATAATTTGTATATGCTGTTATATTCACTGCCAAAAAAAGGAAATTCTGATTTTCAAGATAATCCTAGAATCAGATAAGGTGTAGGTGAGTTTTGTTTGCTTGTTTTGTTTTTGTTTTTAATAAAGGTATTACAGCAGTGGTTTGTACTTACCCTCTTGATATGGTTAGAGTTCGCCTGGCGTTTCAAGTAAAAGGGGAACACAAGTACATGGGAATTATCCATGCATTCAAGATGATTTACACAAAGGTATTTTCTCTTTTAATCTTTAGTTCTGTCAAAGCAAAATATGCTCGTTAAAGAATATTGCACTGCATTGAAAATGGTAGCTTGGTGGAAAATAACGTGACTTTATTGTGTGCACATTGAGATGTTAATGTTAAAAAAAATGACCTGGATGCTTCCTTCTACTCAGGTTGCTAAGATGTAGGTGAGGCTCATGTAAGGCGGAGGCCAAAATCAGCAGAGAGAAGCTGCTTTTCAAGAATATGTAGTAATGATACAAAATAGATATCTGGGGAGGAGGGTTATGTATAATACTGAAATGTTTCCTAGATTATGATGTTGGATCTAGGTCTTTCTCCATCAGTTTTCCTTCTTTATCTCCTATGGAGCCAGGCAGTTGTCCCCTCAATACTTCAGGCATGAGGAATGGAACTTAATGTTAGCAACTTGGTGCTAGATGCTGCTAGTCAGATTGTTGTTGTATGAACCTGTGTGAACAGTCGTATGACTTGTTAAGATGCTGGTTGTATTTCTTGCCACAAATGTACTTGTGTTTTTCTTTCCAAGGAAGGTGGTTTAAGAGGGTTCTACAGAGGGCTGATCCCAACTGTTGTAGGAATGGCACCGTACGCTGGTAAGTTAAAAACAGAGTGTGGCACTCCCTCAGCAGTTACATGTGCTACTAAATTTACATAATATATTCGCATACCGAGTTAATTAGCTTCTGTTAAAATCAAAGATCATGTTTTTTACTGAATGGAGACGGGAGGCCCGTAGAAACATTTGCAACTCTGAAGCCTTGGTCTAGAATTGATCGATATGTGTTGAAGTATCTTCAATAGGCAAAGCCTGGCTTGTCTGAAAATTGGAGTTGAGAAGGAGAGGGGTAAAGTCGTGGTTCTTTCTTCTGCTTCCCAGCTTTCCCACACGAAAGCATAGGATATTTCTCCCAAACAGGTAAATCCATGACAGTGCAGAGCACTCTATAGAGGGAGACTTTGAGCCTCTGTGTGGGCTCCATCTCCTGGTGACTTTTGTGTTAATGATTATGGGATGGAGGAACATCAGAACTGACCAGCTAAGCTATGCTTGTATTTACAAGATGAGTAATGTTCTTCACTTAAAAGATCTTAGGAATTACTCTTAACAGCAATCCAGTAATTTAAGACCCACAGTCTATCTTATGTAAAGTGCTCTTTTAATGATAAACACTAACTTGTTTGGACAGAAATTACTGTAGAAGTTCAAAACAGTATTTGTCTCTTCCATTTGCCTTAAGAAAAATTTCTAAAAATAATTGGGAAATAGTTTCATGTTGTATTTGCTGCTTTTTGTTTATAATGATGATGTATCAACAAATAGTTTGCTTTTTCATGAAAATACATAAAATCAAATTTCCTTTTAGGTTTTTCATTTTTTACCTTTGGTACCTTAAAGAGCATTGGACTTGCTCAAGCACCTAACTTGCTTGGACGGCCTTCATTAGATAACCCCGATGTCTTAGTTTTGAAAACACATGTAAATCTGCTGTGTGGTGGCATAGCTGGAGCAATAGCTCAGACCATATCGTAAGTTTGAGTATATATATATATTTTTTCTATATAGCTGTTTATTCTAAAGAAACTTTTACCTGAAAATATGATTTTATGTAACTCTAGTTATTAGTAAGAATTTTAAATCAGGTTAATTGGACACCGTAATTCAGTTTTTTCCTGTTGTTTCATTTACTGAATGTTTTATCTTCAGCGTCCTTAAAAACATATGCAGAGTCAATTAAATAAATTCAGACAAAACTCCTAAAATCAGTTGTAATCTTGTTTGATAAGCCATGAAATTTTGACCGTGAACGTAATATGCAGAATTTTATTATTCCAATTTATTTTCAAACTGATGTGACCTGTGAAGCCATAGAATTAAAAAAAACCCAAAAAACAACAAAAAAACCCCCAAACCCCCAAAACAAAAAAAAACCCAAACACCAAGTATTAGATATTGTATTTGGCATTAATTTTGTTATTACTTTGCCTGCTTTCTCCATTCTTGTGCTGTCCTTGTCATATTTTATTTTGTCCATAAAATAAATTAATTTAGTGGGCTTACAGCATCAATTTTTCACTAAGTCATTGCTTTACAAATGTCATTGTCTATTAATCCTTAAACTTTTAATTTTATTTTTGATTCAGGTGTCTTCTACCTCCAGCGTTTTACAGACTGTTTTATACTCTCATCTGATCTTCATGTGTCTGTCTTACTTGGGCCAAATGGAACATATTAAGAGATCCAATTTGCTGGGTTTGGTTGTATGAGGGAAGTCTCCTTTTGAGGAGAAATTTCAGCTGTGTTGAGAATCTGAGCTGGATTCCTGACTCACTGAAAAGGGAGCTTGGAGATTGCATATTAACTGCTTTGTGTTCTTTATTAAACGATATTAATGCAGTGATCACACATGTGGTTGAACTCCTGTTCAAATATCTCCTCTGTAGATACCCTCTTGATGTAACTCGTAGGCGAATGCAGCTAGGAGCCGTTCTCCCAGACTCTGAAAAGTGCCTGTAAGTGTTTTCATTCTATCTATAACTACTAAATTTGTAGATGTCTGAGCAAAGTTAAATTCATGATTTTAAAGTTTAAAACAAAACAGCGCCCCCACAATTACTTCATTGTTTTCTTCATTCTTTTAATAAGTTTCCAGCAGCAAAAGCTGCTATTATTGATCTGGGGTTAAAGCTATTAGCTGAAGGCACAACGGCACTTTTGTCAGTAGTGCTGTACTGGTATTTAGTAACATGGGGTTTTTTGTATTTCAGCTTAGCTTGTGGTGCCTTTCCTTAATATCAGCAGGATCCCTACAAGAGAGATGGCAGGACTCTGCTGCAATGAAATGTTCCAAAGTTTTTTCCAATAATGTAGAGTCTGTTCCATGAGGTGATTTTGTGCAATACTTTATTTGACCTTTCCTGCGTTTACGGTGATGTCTCATATCCCACATGTAATTGGGTTTCCTCTGGTAGAAGTGGAAGTACCGTAGCATCCTTAAAAGCCTAGTAGTAAATCAGCTCATGTCTTGAAAAAGTTTCCAAATTTCAAATTCATGTAACCAAATTTCATGACAGTTTTATCTTGGTTACTTTTAATGTTGTTGAGTGGTGTATGTCTCAATCTAGTGTGAATCAGTTTGAACCTCCTGTGTAGCAAACTGGAGTAACAGGAGCCTCTTTTACTGACTTTCCATAAACAACATAGATGTCCTTACTGTGAAAGTTGCTGCTGTGTTTTCCTAAGTAGCCCAAGAATTTTTCTGGTTTTCTGCTCCAGATACTTGTAAAATCAAAATGTACTAATTGTTCTTGGAGTTTTACTTTATGCATTTGTGAGAACTACCTTTACAGACATTAGACTTCCCAGTTTAACAATGAGGTTGTGACCATGTTTGGAAAGAGCTGTGCCTTGGAGAGCAGACATATTTTCAGAGGATGAGAAGATAAGAAAGTAGGAAATCTTGAAGCTTTGAGGTTTATGAAAGATGTTCTGAAAGAGCAATTTCTTTAGTAGCTTGGAAATACTGAACACCTTTCAGATTGTTACTTTGCATTTAATGTCCAATTTGCTCAGTTTCAAGATAAGTATGTGAGGAAATAAGTCTCCTTGCATGTATACTGCAAATTCCACTTTGAGCAAGGTCAAATATTATACACTGACACAAGTTTTGGTGTTTCTCACTTGAGAGAAAACACTAGGCCTGTGTCATGGGAGCTACATGCATGCAAGGTGTAGAATACAGAGCTAAACGCAAATATTATATGCTGAGCTGTAGAAGAGTGGATATGATCCTGTGCTCAAAGAAAGCCAGTGGGATACAAGCCTCGTGTACTGATCTTCAGTGCAAGAAGTGTGCACTACACTGGGCAGGGTATGTTCCTGTTAAGCTCTATTACATCTGAGAGAACAATTGGTGCTTCTCAACTCCTTCCTGCCAGGCAGGCAACACAACATGCATAACAGTTCTGGTGTAAAATGTCTCATCACCTCTTTTAGGGCAGGTATTTTCAGAGAGAAGCTTCTTCAGATGGGATTGTGCTGCCCTCTTTCCAGTCCCTAGCCCTTGTGCCCACATTTCCTGCAAAATTTCAAACTGTCTTCTGCATCCAAAAAAGCCTGTAGTGCTTTGCTCTGTGGAGTCCCATGAGTTTTTCTCCATAGATCTCTTAAGAACCAAGTAAAACAAGTATTTTGTATTTAAAGAAAGTGATTTTAACTATTGAATATGTGTATCCAGTAATGATTTGAGTTCTTAATTTTCCAGTACAATGGTGCAGACCCTGAAATACGTGTATCAACAGCATGGAGTACGAAGAGGATTATATCGTGGTTTGTCTCTGAATTACATTCGTTGTATTCCTTCTCAAGCTGTAGCTTTTACCACGTATGAACTTATGAAACAACTCCTGCACCTCAACTAAAGTTGGGTTGTTTTTGAACACTTTCCTGTAAAGTACACTATCAGTCCTTAAATTACATCGTTGAGTAAATTACTTGAAGTTTAAACAAAGCTGTTATTGTGGAGCTGCTGTTGTCTGACATTTTCATTTGCCAAAAGGACGTTTATTTCCTGGAGTCAAACCAGGATACTGATCAAAATAAACAACTATAAACATTTTTTTTTGCACTTGATCTTCTAGGCTTCATTAGATCTGTGTTAAGAATTACACAGTTTTAAATTTACACCCACATTTTATGTGGGTATCAAGCTGATATTCACCTTGATCTCCATTCCAGGAGTTACACGCATGGTTATACTGCTTTTTAAGCAATAGTTAGACCTATGTTCTGCTTTAAAAATTAAATTGAATTAACTGATTTGAACAAAATACAATGATTTTCCTATTCAAATACTTGTGAGCTCTGTAGAAGCTGAACTCAGCAGAGCACAATTTAGGCATCTTTTTGGTCTCTTTTACAAATTTCTGTATGCAAGAACAACACATGTATCATGTATCAACAGATGAAGGTCTCTTCAGCCATTTCAGTAAATAATGACAACCTGTATTTATGAGAAATCTTTCAACTTGGAAACAAGTTCCTTGGAATACCTCCTATTCAAAAAAATCCTGTATCTCAACAAATAAAACTGTGGGGAACTTTTATAGCTACAAACACTAGAAAAGATCTCCTTAAGGCAGATAGAATGGGCCTTATAGAATCACCAGGTTGGAAAAGACTCATCGGATCATCGAGTCCAACCATTCCTATCAAATACCATGCCCCTCAGCACCTCGTCTACCCGACTCTTAAACAAGGCTTGCTGTACCTTCTCTATGGAGGTGGATGTTCTCCATTCAGTTTATTGAAGGCTGAGTATTTCATGTACTTACCAGTACTAGCTCATGAAACAGGTTTGTCCCTGCCATAAAACACGACCACAAACAAGACTTGCATGCTGCTGCATTGACTCATTTAGGCGTGTGGACCATATTTGACCTGTTGTGCAAGAAAAGATGATGTTGATTGCATTGAAGTCTGTAGATGTGTACTTGTACTGTTATTGAAGTATGGTATGCAATAAACTATCACATGGTTTCCTCCTCTTAGAGTTTTTTGTAGAGGGAATTGGTTTTTTTCAGATCTGTTTATACATGATTTGCATTGGTACACTTGATTTTACTCACTTGATTCAGGAAAATGTAAAGCATTTACCATAAGTGATGCAAGTTATTTATTTATTGTAAATATTTTAGCAAGGGGTATGTGATCTGGCAGATGGCGAGATCAATTTGCTTCATCTTGACAAGTTTGACAAACTGGATTTTGAGTTATATATTCAGTACCAATTTTTTGGCTCATTTTTTCCCCCAGTTTCTTAAAAATATTTCTTTGATATTTAACGATGTAGCTATGGGCAGAGAATGGAGATGTATTTGAATTTATTTTATTAAAAATTTTGAACTAATGTCTCTGTGATTTTTGTGTGTTGCGGCCAGAAAGAATGCATTGTGTGTTTCTGGAATTATCTGCATGTTTGCCGTTGTAGGTAAATCTGCATAATGTTGTCATTCTTAATTGAGAGACAACAAACAAGATTTTTTTGGTCTGATCTTTAGTTTCACTAAAGGAAAACTAACCAGTATCACAGTGAATCTTCATCATTGAAAGCCCTTGCTAGGTAAAGAAATCTGTATGAGAAGAAAGAAGAGAGATGTCATTTTTCTCTCCTATACTGTTTCACTGGGCTAGCAAATGAGCATCTTGTCAGGTGCCAGTTCTTTGTCATGTTAATACTGTTAAGGATGTTTAATATCTTAATAATATTTTCAAACCCTGTTAAACCCACCTATGTACAATACCCTCTGACATAAAGGTAGAAAAGAAAGTCTACAATTTTAGGGACTCCTTATACAACCTCATCCATGGCACGTCTTGAAAATCTTAGTTATGGAGAGGGGTGGTCGAGCCCAGTGATGAAGCATCCTATGTTTAAAATGAACTCCATACTTAATGTCCACATTCTTACAGTTGAAAAGTTTGCACCCTCAGCAAGTTTGCAGGTGACACCAAACTAAGTGGTGCAGTTGCCACAGTGGAAGGACGGGATGTCAGCCAGAGGGACCTGGACAGGCTGGAGAAGTGGGGCTGTGAAAACCTCATGAGGTTCAACAGGGCCAAGGTCCTACGCCTGTGTCAGGGCAATCTGCAATTTCAATAAAGGAGGGGGGTGATGTGATTGAGAGCTGCCCTGCAGAGAAGGACTTGGGGTGCTGGTTGAGAAAAGCTTAACATTAGCTGGCAGCGTGCTCGCAGCCCAGAAGGCAAACCATGTCCCGGGCTGCATCAAAACAAGTCTTATCAGGAATGGCTGAGAGAACTGAGGTTGTTTAGCCTAGACAGGAGGAGGCTGAGGGGACCTTATTACTCTGTACAACTACCTGAAAGGTTGTGGAGACCAGAGAGATGGCCTCTTTTCTGAAGTGACAGGGAACAGGACAAGAGGGAATGGCCTTGAGCTCCACCAGGGGAGGTTCAGGCTTGACATTAGGAAAAAGTTTTTCACAGAAAGGGTCATTGGGCACTGGAACAGGCTGCTCAGGGAGGTGATTGAGTTACCTTCTCTGGAGGTGTTTAAAAGATAGGTGCATGAGGTGCTCAGGGACACCATTTAGTGACTGATGTGAATGGGACTCAATGATCTGATGGGTCCTTTCCAACCTAGTGATTCTATGAAAAGCAGTGTGGCCAGCGGGGTGAGGGAGGTGATTTTGCCCCTCTATTCCTCTTTAGTGAAGCCTCACCTGGAGTGTTGTGTCTAGTTCTGGAATCCTAAACATAAGAATGACATGGAGCTGTTGAAGCAGGTCCAGAGGAGACTTACAAAGATGATCCGGGAGCTGAAGCACCTCCCATACGAGGACAGGCTGAGAGTTGGGGTTCAGCCTGGAGAAGAGAAGCCTCTGAGACCTTATAGCGACCTTCCAGTACCTGAAGGGGCTGAAGGGACTGCTCACAAAAGCTTGTAGTGATGGGTGGAGGGGCAATGGATATAAACTGGAGAGGGGCAGCTTTAGAGTAGACTGAAGGAGAGATTTCTTCCCTGTGAGGGCGGTGAGGCGCTGCCCTCCCGGGGGCGCTCGAGCTCTGGGCAGGGAGCCCCGCGCCCCCTGGCGCCCAGACCCGCGCGCGGGAACCGCCGGCCCCGCCCCGCCCGCTCCCATTGGCCGCGCCGGCCCCGCTCCGCCCCGGCCCGAGCGGCGCGCGGTGTTCGGCTCGGGGACGCCGGCGTTCGCCTGCCCGCGCGCGGCGGAGCGGGAAGGGCAGCAGCTCATGGCGGAGAGGTAGCGGCTCATGGAGGGTGAACGTGGACACGGGCAGCGAGCGCGCGGCTTTGGGGCTCCTCACTCCCCTCCCCGCGTCTCGCGCCTCCGTGCGCGGGAAGGCGGGAGAGGAGCCGCGAGGGGTCACGTGACGGGGGTGAGGGGATTCGCCCTCGCGCCCCCCTGCAGGGATGGGGCGGCCGCAGCTTCCCTGGGCAACCCCGGCCGGTGCCTCATCGCCCTCACGGGATATACTTTCTTCTTAATATCTCATCTAAACCCACCCTCTTTCACCTTAAACCCCTTCCCCCTCCTCCTGCCCCCGCACGCCCTGACCAGGAGCCCCTCCCGGCTTTTCTGGAGCCCCTTTAGCACTGGAAGCGGCTCCGAGGTTTCCCCTCGGCCTTCTCTCCAGGGTGAGCAACCCAAACTCTCCCAGCCTGGCCTCACAGCAGAGGTGCTTCAGTCCTTGGATCATCTATGCAGAGCTACAGACTGGGAGAAGTCTGTCTAGAAAGCTGCCTGGAGGAGAAGGACCTGAGGGTGTTGGTTGACAGCGACTGAACATGAGCCAGCAGTGTGCCCAGGTGGCCAAGAAGGCCAATGGCATCCTGGCTTGTATCAGAAATGGTGTGACCAGCAGATCCAGGGAGGTTATTCTCCCTCTGTATTCCACACTGGTGAGGCCGCTCCTTGAATCCTGTGTTCAGTTCTGGGCCCCTCACCACAGAAGGATGTTGAGGCTCTGGAGTGAGTCCAGAGAAGAGCAACGAGGCTGGTGAAGGGGTTGGAGAACAGACCTTATGAGGAACAGCTGAGAGAGCTGGGGGTGTTTAGCCTGGAGAAGAGGAGGCTGAGAGGAGACCTCATTGCTCTCTACAACTACCTGAAAGGAGGTTGTGGAGAGGAGGGAGCTGGCCTCTTCTCTCAAGTGATGGGACAGGATGAGAAGGAATGGCCTCAAGCTCTGCCAGGGGAGATTTAGGCTGGACATTAGGAAAAAAAATTTCGCAGAAAGGGTCATTGGGCACTGGAAGAGGCTGCCCAGGGAGGTGGTTGATTCACCTTCCCTGGAGGTGTTTAAGGCATGGGTGGATGAGGTCCTGAGGGACATGGTTTGATGTTTGATGGGAATGGTTGGACTCAATGATCTGGTGGGTCTCTTCCAACCTGGTGATTCTATGATTCTATGATTTTTGTGGCCTCCTAAAGGTCCGTTCCAACAGATCCATGTCTTTCTGTGTTGAGGACTCCAGAAATTAATTATAATTAACTTCCAAATGAAGATTTGGACATTGAAATGAAGCATTAGCTTCAATTAATAGCAACTTAATATTTGTGTCTCCTTCCTTATGTCTTCTTTATCCAATTGCTTGCTTTTCATCCCTGTCATCCAAAGATGCAACTTTGAAGCATCGCCAGAGAGGTTTCCTACAGTTTACCCATACAGAACCACACTAAATATGTGTAAAATTGAAGAGGGTCAGAGTTGGATTTATACTTGAAGCTTTCCCTCATTTCATTTATATATGAGTTGGCTGTTTTCTTTTCAAATAGTGTTATGTCTTTGTAATGAATTGCTGCTTCAGTTTTCAGAAGAGAGTGACTGACTTCCCTGACACAGTCCTCAGGAATGGGCTGAACAACAGATACCGCGTGTTGGATGTCGGCATAATCCAGAGAAATGGAAGTGACCTGGAAAAGCACTTGACAATTACAGCATCTCAGTCGCTGGAAGAAATTGAACTGTGCATTCTTAGGAATGGCTGGTAATCCATACAGGAATGTAGATGTCTGTAAAGAGGAGGAAATATGGGATTATTAATTCACTCTTCTTTGTTTTACCTTAGAGAAGGGTTTTACTTTCTTAAAAGTGTTAAGAAATCCTGAAACAACCTTTATCTAATGTAATGTTGTCGGTATATTAGTGTGATGGGTATTTATCTTGAGAAAACTGCTGTCATGTAACTTGTGTGGAGCTGCCTTAAAGTTTTAGTTTGTGTACTAACAAGTGGCAAGACCATAAACTTAGAGCAGAGCATTTTGTTAAGTGTTGTCTTGCAGCAATTAGAAATATTCTTCTAAATGATGTGCCCTCATTGCACATATGAACGTACAAAGCTATGTCTGTAAAACATGGTTTTATACAGACTGTTAAAATTATCTTAGCTTGAGCTCCACTGCAAAAGTTTGTGTGAATCAGCGAGGATTCTAATTCAGATGTTTGTGCATTGAACAAATGATACTTGCTCAGTCTTCTGAAGCATACTGGCACTGCTGTTTGGCACCACTTTTCATTTGCTGTGCAAATCTGAAAGACTGGAGAAGTCTGAGACTTCCATTTCTTAGAGGAGCAAGTGAAAAGATCTCAAATGCTGAAAGTTCTACAAGTATTTTTATTTTTTCCTGAGCGTCTGAAACAAGTGGAATTGTTAAGTAAAGAGGTAAATCTCATGCAATGAAAAGTGGAACATGCCAACATAAAACGTAACATGATGGAAATAAATGGCTTAATGCATGGATCTAGAATAACTTCAAGTCAATAGAACTTCACTAAAATTATTGAAGTGTTGGCAGTAAAAATACCTTTATTAACTTTCAAAATGTATTTATCGACTTAAAAATAATCACAATGACCTCCTTTTTTGAAGTATTTTGAATCTGAGCTATTAATGTATAATTTCTAATATGAGGTGTCCTTAGCTTGCAAATGGTTGTTCAAATGTATGTTACAGGGAGTCTGTTCCAGTTGTTCCAGGAGACATCATTCATTTAGAAGGGGAGTGTAGCTCTGGTACCTGGATAATAAATGCACAGTCAGGATACCTGGTTCTTTACCCAGATCTGCTGCTTTCTGGCACTACAATATCAAATAGCATTCGATGTATGAGACGAGCAGTGCTGAGTGAAAGGTTTAGGGTAAGTTTTAATTCCAGAGCATCAAGCATATCAGTGGGTTACTGTTTCACTGAAAAATAGTGGTTTAGTTCTATTAAAAGTGGCTGAGATGCTGCGTTGCAAAATGTTGTTAGCTACTTGTAATGTTTACAACATAGAATAATTCAGAATGGAAACTGCCTGTCTCTGGCTGAACTTCTTGTGGCTTTTGAGAATATGGGCTAAAATAACCCTATATTATTAATGTAATTAATGGGACAAAGACATGATCTTCCTACTTGAAATTCTGGAAACTTCTTTGATAATTTTTCATCACATTTTGTATGGATTTGAATCCTTAGTGAGGGATGTGCCTCATCGACCATATGAAAACATATATGCCTTTAACATATGTAATTTATATATTTTTTACATATTAAAAAACCTCCATACCTGGAGGTTTTTAAGGTCAGGTTGGATGGGCCCTTGAGTAACCTGATATAATGGGATATCCCTGCCTATAGCAGTACGGTTGGAACTAGAAGATCTTTGAGGTCCCTTCCAGCCCTAACTAATCTATGATAACCTGGTTTGGCCAAGTTAAAACCTCAAAAAAGCAGCCAGTTCCAGTGAAACTCTTTCTTAATATCTGTCAAGAAGCAGATTTTGGCTGAAGATCAAGCTGGAATATGCCCATACTGTAATTGGGATTTGTGGGGGTCAACTCTGGAGTTTGAATCTAGCTGTTGAAACTTGGAAAGAGGAGAGGTTTCTTGGTGTGCTGTCCTTGCTGATACTAGGGTTCAGCTGAGGAAAATTTTCAGACATTGTGGGAGTACAAATCCAAATGGGCAAGGGGACTAGAAAGGAGTGGGACAGAGCAACTGGGAGTCTGGGACTGAAACAAGGAGTTTGAGTACAGAGTGAGAGGTTGTCAGGCCTTCATTAAGGGAGTAATGGGAATAAACTAATCATTTGGGAGTCCTGAGCCCAGGATGACACCACCTTCCATTTGTGAGTGGAACCCACAAGTGTCAGGTCTATAAAAGGTATCAGTAAGTACTTGGTGTTGACTCGCACAGAGCTTCATGCAAAATATATTATCTGTAAGATTATAAAGGTAAGTATTTGCATTAGAAAATAATGCTATTAATGCTGCCTGCAGGCAAAATCCTCTCAAAATTAATTTTAGTCTGTGCCTTTGTTTCTCGCTTGTCACGTATCCCAACATTATCAGGGGCAGGATAAAAATGAAAGATAAAGCAGTAAGAGAGAGATGAGTCAATTTGACTGATTTCACTGTCAGGTTTGAATAGAAGTTAATTATTAAGGTGAAAATTTGATGATCTTGCAGTTAAATAAGTGCAGTCCGTCATGTGCAGCAAATAAAACAGAAAAATTTGCATGAAGCAGGCATAAATCTTTATTTACATACACGTTACATGTACCTTATATGCTATCTGTTGCAGAGCTTCGAGTCTGGTTCACGGTCAACACTCATTGGTACAATTCTTCATGAAATTTTCCAGCAATCGGTAACAAATAACTTGGCACAAGATAAAGTTGAAGAACTAGCAAATAAAATTGTATATGGACAAAAGTATCTCAAAGAAATGTAAGTAGCGTTGCAGGTATCTGGTTATGTTTGGATGGCAGGGTGAGGAACACTTCAGCTAGCAGATAAATTTCTACTTAAAAAAATGTGGTAGTATTGGGAGAATATTTTGCCAAATGAATTTGCTGGATGAAGCTTGGATATATTTTAATGAAATAGTTCCCTGTGTCATAATGTGATTTAATTTCTGTGAGCTGATGAGCTATTTTTACAGATCTGAATTATGCTTCCGGAGTAACTGTAGTTGTGGGTTCTTTGTTTCAGGCCAAACATGTTGAAATGTTTGTGCCTGTAATGTTAAATTTCCAGGCAGAATTAATTTTGATCCTGAGGAGATGAACTAGAAACTTGTGACTGTGAGGAGTCTGATATTTTCATATTCTTTATTAGCTTACTTAATGGCTCATATATATGAAGTAATTGAGTTGAACCTTAATTATAGATGTTTATTCAAACTTGACAGTTATTTCCATTACTCTTGTTACTACTCAAGTCAGAATCTTCCTAGTACCAGCAGCAAGTCTAATATTTCTGTGTCCTTAATGTATGTGGTTTTATTTCTTTAGGTATCTCTTAAATCTGAAACAAACGGAAATAATGCAGGAAGTGGAAGAGTATTTGCCATCATTTTTTAAATGGATGGAAGACTTCATGCGCAATCCAGCTAACCAAAATAAAATGCAGCTGAAACTGTAAGAAGCCAGAATTAAAAGTTAAAACTATTTAAAGTTGTTTGGCTTAGAGTTGGTGGCTTACTGTTACTCTTTAGAACAGCAATTTTTATGCAAATCTATTTAGTGATATGGGGTGGATTCACAGCTTCACTGCCAAAATAGCTTGTCTTGAGAGCTGCGTATTTAGCTGCCATTGTTCAGACTGAGGAAGACCTTAAGAGTGAGGGTGCAATGATGTAAAAATCTTATGGCTTTAAAATCCCTGTCAACTGTGTGGTTCAAAGTAACAATAAGCATATTCAGTCTACTGGCTAAGGTAGAAGTGCAAGACTACAAATCAGAACATGCAACTGTTTATGAATCCAGTGTAATTCTTTACTAAGAAAACAGTTTATAAGTGAAATGGTGATTTTACTCAGACCTGCTGTTTCACTGAAATTTTAACACCCTTCGGCTATTATCACTAACAACAAGAAACCACAGACAAGAGGAACTCATTGGAACTTTCCAATGCATATCATTAGACTTCTGAAGAAATATGGTTTAGAGTGTGGTTATTCAGAAAAGACCAAAACCAATTAAAAACATTTTAAGATTCTTTTTTTATTAACTTTGAAATCTAGGCGAATAGCAAAATTTCATGCCAATGTGCAGTTTAATGTCATTTTCTGATCTTCTTACTCTCTTAATGGCAAGATAGTTTGAATGAAACTCAGTGCACTTTGTTTCTGAAGTTAATGCCTGAATAGTGCCTATAATGCAAAAATATTGAATATTTAATTACAATGCGATTTAGTATTAAGAATTAAGGGAAATTGTAACTTCTGACTTAATTTTCTTCCTAGGGCAAGTGGTGAAAAACCAGAAGATATCACTTCTAAGATAGAGATTGTAGATATCCTGGATATTGAGGAGAATATCTGGTCTCCCAGGTTTGGGTTGAAGGGAAAGATTGACGTTACAGCCAGGGTGAAAATCCATCGCCAGTCGGGAGTGCAGTCTAGGGTAATGCCATTAGAACTCAAGTCTGGCAAGGAATCTAACTCCATAGAGCACAGAAGTCAGGTACGTAAAACAAATGCCTAACTGCTGTCAGTGGCTGTGTATATGTTACTGTTCTGTTAGATGACCTGTTTTATCTTATGAATGTGAAACACTTCGGCATGACCTAGATTTATGCATGGCTGATCCTTGCATGCCTGAATCTGCTGAGAGAAACTAAAAGTGAACTGAGGAGTGAAATGTAGATACATTTACCACTTCCAAACACACCTATTGTTTTTATTCTGAAATATCTGGTCTTTATCGTTTTCTTACTACATTTAAGTATTAGGTTGAGGCAGACTGCTTCAAAAATTAGTGTTGTACACCTTTCCAAACCGCTGGCCTGATGCAGAGGTAGAGGCTTGTCATAAGCTTTTTTTGAAGGAAAATGCCTTTTAATTGAAATCCTTGAAAAAGTCATTATTACTTACAGCTTCTATGTGTAGGAATGTAATAGGAATGACTGCTTAACTGTATAAATTATGGAAAAACTAAATACAGCTTAAAAGGTTTTTTGTTTTAGTGCACTGTAAAATAGGTTTACATATGGTGTTTGCAGGTTATTCTGTATACATTGATGAACTTGGAACACAGAGTAGATCCTGAAGCTGGGTTTCTTCTTTATCTCAAAACCGGTACCATGTACCCTGTTTCTGGAGCTCGCATGGACAGAAGAGGTAAAGCTGTCCTCCTTCCCAGAAACAATCATTTTATTTAATGAAACATTTTAGTAATAATGACAAGGTTTACTCTCATGAACATGTCTGTACTTAGAGATATTTTACTTGTTTTAACATTACTAATTCAATAAGCTTATGTTCAAAACTTAATTGTTTTATTAATACCTCACTAGGGCTTTGCCATGTGAATAATCACTTCTTAGCTGACTCAAAAGCTAGTTACTTTTGAGTTAGGAATTATTACAAGTAAATCCCAAAATATCAGCTTAATTTCTTCTTTTCTTGGCAGAATTGATGAAGTTAAGAAACCATGTGGCCTTCTACTTAACACACAGTACCTCTAAATCTGCTGTGGGAAACCAGCAGTCGCAGCTTGAAGCTTTACCTCCTGTAATCGATGACAGCCAAGCCTGTAAATATTGCTCCCAAATACACAATTGCTTTCTATACAGCAGGTAAAAAAAATAGGTTGACTTGTGTTTTTAAATGAGCTTGAATAATCGTAACTTTTGATACTGTGATTTCATTGTTGTGCTTAATGGTTGCTTATTTCTTATATTAAGGACTCTTGCACTCCAAAAGAATGTTCCACAGATCTCATTGCAACTTTTGTAGTGCAGGTACCTGATCTTGCAGAGGCTTAGATGTAAAGATGATTACTAATATGAGATTTTTGCATAAGAAAGAAGTATACAGATTGAACTTTATTTCAGTAATGGAATAAAAAACATGGAAGTTGACTCTTGCCTGTGTTTGGTTCTGCTCTTAGAGCTGTGGAGCAGAAGATGGACAGCATGTCTTTACCTCCTGCTATGGTACCTGTTATTGAAAGGGAGACCCAGCACCTGAAACCCTCCCACTTAGAATATTTCAGCTTATGGTATCTGATGTTAACCCTGGAGCTGCAAAGTGGAGAGGGTAAAAAGGGATATAAAAATATATGGATGATACCTTCTTCAGAAAGGTAAGATACACTTTTTGATTTGATGCAAATGATGCTTCCTTCAGTAACTGGAAATGAGGCATTGTCAGCTTCTGTTTTCAATACAAGGAAAACCAGTTGTTTTCCAGTGCTTGTAGAAATGGACAAATACACTACTTGCATAGGGTAGTTTTTTTTGTGAGATGTGATTGAGCGGAGACATGAGTGTACTAGACTTACTGGTTTTGTATTCACAATATGATCCTGTTTTTTTGTTGTTAAGTCAACCTTAGGAAGCATCAAACTGTAGTGTCAGTCTCCAGAAACAGAAGTGGTATGTTTTTTGTTTCGTTTTGTGTCTCTGGGGGCTTAGACTGGGTGACTATTGTGCTGGCTTCCTGAGGGCTTATGGGGCAAACAATGATGCATTTTGGACCATACTCCTACATGCAGCAATGAGTGTGAATAAAAGAAGGCTGAGGGCTCTCATGGGCTGAAGTAGCATGTTGTTGTACACATCATCTTGTCCAGCAAGTGGGGGAAAATAATTGAGAGGTTAAATCTCATTTCAAGGCATCTGTAGAAGTGAAGTGTAGTCAAGCTGTTTTAAGTGACATGATCAACTCAGTAAGCAAATATGGGACACCTTAGTGAAGTGAATCTCCACACATTTCACTATTTGCTTTGAAACAGGAAATTATAGATAACTTTAGCCTAAATATCTGAGTCTGCTATTGGAACAAAGACAAGGATTCTGCATATTTTTTTACAATCCTCTTCCAGTCAAAGTGGCTATTGTAAAGTGAGTTTAATCTTTATGGTTCCTGTTGTGTATGTTTGGGCTTTGGGGACTTTTTTTTTTGAGGGGGGGTAGGGTGGGGTATTCTTTGATCTGTTATTGTTTTGGTTTTATTTTGGATTTTAGCTTTGATGTTTGGTTGTGGCTGATATGGGGATTTTTTTATACTTGTGGGTTTTTTTAAATATTTTGTTTACTGAGTGGATCTGAATATTAAAACATTTGTTTTTCTAATATCTGCAGAGAGAAGGCTGGAGATTGTGTTGGAAATATGACCAGAATTGATGATGTGCAGGAAACTTCCGAGGGACAGTATCTACATATTTTCCAACGTAGAAATGGTGCCATACCTGGAACAAACCTGTTGGTTGGTGATCGAGTGGTTGTGAGTGGAGAGGAAAATGGTTTACTTGGTTTGACTACCGGCTATGTTAGAGAAGTTGGTGTGACAAAAGTCTCCTGTTTGTTGGGCAGGTAATGGATTAACAGGAAAAATACCTATTTAAAGTGATTATGATACTGGCTTTAGGAACGGTACTTACAAGTGTGCAAATCTGTGATGTGTTCTAACTGCATTTGCTGGGCTTAGGGAATTATCCTTCAGAAATTCTCTTATTTTCATTGAAAATATCAGTAACTTGGTCAGTGTCTATTCCTGTCTAACTAGGTTGGTTGAGTAAAACCATACTTCCAAACTCAATTACTTGCCTCTATCCTGAGACTGTATGGATGCCACAATTACTGTCAATACTAACTTTCATTATTCAGACTGTGTTGTTTTTAAATGGGCTCTGATAGTGTTTTATTCAGATTGGTGTGTTTTTCTAGCTATTGCTTCACTCTGGGACCTCTGGAAGATATCACTAAATATTTAGTGATGAGTCCATCATCAACATACTGGTTGTAAACAGAATTTTGTCTGTGTTACTGTCATCCTGCAGGAATCTGTCAAAGCTTCCCAAGGACACTGTATTTAGGCTGGATCATGAAGAAGGAGATTTTGGTGTAGGAGTTCCTTTTGAAAACCTTTCTAAATTGATGAAAGATTCCCCAGTCAGGTATGGAAATTTAAATCAACCACACTCTTTGAATACGTTCAAATAAAATTTCTCAACTGATAGCTCTTCTTGCTTTTTATATCCACAGTGAAAGGCTTCGCAGCTTGATAATTGACTTCAACAAGCCACGTTTCATTCAGCATTTGAGCTCTGTCCTTCCTCCAGAAGCAAAGGAAACTGTTGCAAATATTTTAAAGGGTACAGAGTGGCTTTCCTCAAAATCCTGTGTTTAGCACTATGTCTCTATAGCCAAAGCATCGATAACACTAAACATAAAGACTTTTATCCTGTTTTGGGGTCCAGTGATAGTTTTCTGCTTAAAAATTAAAAGCAAGTTCTTATGTTGGATGTCTTGCTGTGATGGAATTAGTTTTAAATTAGTTGGAAGATCTGACAGGAGAATTGTTTACAACTTTATTTTACTTTTGCTGCTTGCTGCAGCTTACAGTTTCAGAGATGATTACCATATCATTACCTCACTTTTTGTAAAGGTTAGAAACAGGGAAAGCTCTTGGGATAGAAGAAATGGGCTCTGGGGGAGTGGAAGGAGATGGGCTTTGGTGTGAGCTTGTATAATGACTCTTGCTGCCTTGTTGGCTGCTCTGTAGTGTGATGCTTTGTGGCAGTCTTAAAATAGGAAAAATTTGGTTAGGTATGTGGCAGCGCCTCCTATTTGGTGGAAGTATTTCATTGTTCTTTGACAGTGTTGCCTGTGAAATCAGAAGTTTAGCTGCATTCTTTTAGAGCAAATAGAAATTTTTATAAGAACTCAATCTAGAGACTTATTCTTTTGCTTGAGATTTGCCTAGTCCAAGTAGCTGGAATGCTCCACCTACTTGCATCAGACTGGGAAGAGCAGCTCTGATGTAATGTTTCTTCTAAACAAGATGATGTTGTATGTACAACTCATTTCCCTTTGCTATGAGCTGAATGTTTGAACATTAAAGTAGGTGTGATAGAATAGAAAGGCCCATACCACGATATGATATGGATGTGGTCATTTAGGATATTGAAAAGTCACAAAAGGTCTAAGAATAAAAATAAGTTGTGCAGTTTATTTCCAGGAATGTAACGCAAACCCTGTGTTGTGTATTATATTTAATGTCACTATTTATTATTCACTTCAGATCTCTGCTCACTTCTTTAAGGGAGGAAGAAACAAAACTATGGTTTTATTAACTTTAGCAATTATTACAATGATTATGAAATGTACACATTTCATTTTGATTTTTCTTCTTAAAGGACTAAATAAGCCTCAGAAGCAGGCAATGAAACAAGTGCTTCTTTCAAAAGACTACACTCTTATCGTGGGTATGCCTGGAACAGGAAAAACTACTACAATATGTGCTCTAGTAAGATCACGTACCTTGATGTTTAGTTTTTTTTCTGGAGAGATTTAGGGGATAGGATTAAACAAACCGTGTATAAAGCATGCTGTCTGAAATCAATTGTCATGACTTAGTCTACTGATCTCTGCATAATTTCGAAGAAGGAAACACATTTCTTTTTGCTTAAGAACTTATATTTGGTAGAACTAAAACTGTATTTTGTGGGGAGTGGTTTTCTTTTGCTTGTGTAGGAATATATGTGGGAGGGAAAAGATTGAAGGGTGTTATTTAATCACTTCTGTGGCAGTTTAATGCTGAAATTCTTTGGCCCCAAATGTCAGCAAGTTCTCAAATTCTGTGTTACAGCTCAAAAAAGGGGCTCTTTAGGGAAACTGGTATCTTATCTGTTGTCAGTTGTATAAACCCATGGTGCTGAAGCCATGGGCAACCTGCTAGCTACCTCTAGCTGGTTGTTCTCTTTCTCTGGGAATGGACTGTAGTAGCTTGCTGGATTTGGGCTGTGGGCTGAGTGAGTTTTTCTTGAAATAGCACTTTCAGTTGTCATCAGTGGGGAAAGAGGAGGCTGGAGAGCAGGCAGTTGCTGCTCAGCTCATTCTGCAGATTGTCCTGTGGCTGAATTGTCAGGGAGAACAGTGTGTGGATGGTCTGCATGGCTTGTTCTTACAGGGGGGATATTCAGAGTGAAGTGCCTTCTTTTCACTGCAGTTTGCAAGTGTGAACGGATGTTCTCAGCTCTTGCTGTTTGCAGTGCTTCTGGTGAACCTGTTGTTCATGAAAACCGTCACGGCTGTTGCCCATACTGCTTTTATCATAGCTAACTGGTATATTTGGCCAGAAAGACTGGTATAAATGAGGTCACATTTGTTATTGGCTCCCTCTGAACTGTTCTTTTTTAAAAACATGGGATGATCCTTGTATGTGAACTAACACCTTTTTCTTTTCTTCACTTTGCCACTCACTAGGTGAGAATCCTTTCTGCTTGTGGCTTCAGTGTTCTTCTGACTAGTTTTACACACACTGCTGTAGACAATATCCTGCTAAAGCTAGCCAAATTCAAAGTTGGCTTCCTGCGCTTGGGACGCGCTCAGAAAGTTCATCCAGACATATGGAAATATACAGAAGAAGAGATTTACAGGTCCAAATCAATTAAATCTGTAGCAGATTTGGAAGAGCTCTATAACAGCCAGGTGAGAAAAGTGCTTTTCTACCCCTGGAAAATATTTAGTGTAATTACATTAGTGTTCTGGTTGTTCAGATGGTGCCGAGAAGGGACTTGTCGCAGCAGAGGTGTTACTGGTGTGAGAAATTGTAGCTGAAAAAGATACTCAATTTTTGCATTGCTTCAATTTCTTTATAAGACCCCTATTGACGGTCTGTAAGCTGAAAATAATTTTTATGTCTAAATAAAACAACTAATCATTATATGTAATAATTTCTAAGAACTCCACTGCTTTTATCTGGGATCTTTTATTGCATTGTTTACGTGTATACCCTCTCCTAAAGTGTGGTTCCTTGGCAAGTTTATCCATTAAGGGGGTGATGATTAACTGCCGCAGCCTCCTTTACTTATTGTTCCTGTTCATCCCTTTTTCCCTCCCCCTTGTGCTAGTTGTGTCACTTGTAAAACTGGAGGATGGAGATGAGGAAGTGTGTTGTGCTGTGGAGCTGATCTGATCACACGCTAATTCCTGATTAAAAGATTAGTGCTGCCTGTGTGAATGCTAATGCAAAGGAACATAATGGGATCTGGGTAAACCGAGTCAGTGGCAACTTGAAATTAAATTCACTGAAAGAGTGAAGCATCATTGTAGTTGCAGTAGATGCCCACGTTGCAAAAGCTACCGTTTACTTTTTTCTTGCTGGGCACTGCAGGGAAATGATTGCAGTCATAAGGGAAGTGACTTAACATATTGTATTTTAGTAATTTTGGGTTGCAGAGGTGGGAATTGCTGTGCTGCTGTTGTTTTTCTGTCTTCTCTTTGGAATTAAAAAAACCCAAACCACAAAACAGCAAACTAAACCATATTTTTCTAAGGCAGTTGTTTTAGTGCACTCCACTAATTGTACATGCACAGAACCTGGCATGGCTCTGAACACAGCAGGAATGAATGAATTACTACAGTCGGTTCTAAAGCTGTTTTTTATTCTTCATTTGCAATAGATGTAAAAATATATGAGGTTGTTATGTAAGGAAGGTGTACTGGTCTGATTTCAAGAATTTAATAATCTGATATGTATTACATCTTAATGTAGTTGAATGTGAGAGATTACTTTATTCTCTTAACCTGGAAAATGTAATGCTAAAGGATATAATCGGCATCTTATCCTTAAAGTGTGTCTTGATTTTTCAGCCAGTGGTCGCAACGTCTTGCATGGGAGTAAATCACCCCATCTTTGTTCAGAAGCAATTTGATTTCTGTATAGTTGATGAAGCTTCACAGATAAGCCAGTTACTCTGTCTAGGCCCACTGTTCTGCTCCAAAAGGTTTGTACTGGTGGGGGATCATCAGCAGCTGCCTCCACTTGTACTGAATGCAGAAGCAAGGTAAGATGAAATGCTGCCGGGCAGTTATCAGTCACAGGAATCCTGGGAAGGATTTGCAGAATTTGCCTGACTGCGTTTGTTTTGTAACAGAGACCTTGGCATGAGTGAAAGCTTATTTAAAAGGCTGGAAAGAAACCAAAATGCTGTTGTCCAGTTAACTGTGCAGTACAGAATGAATAGGTATCTTAAACTTTCATTTATTAAATTGGGTTTTTTAATGTGGGGTTGAAAGCACAAGATTTGATGCCTCTTCTTGGTTTTTATATCTTTAGTAAAATCATGTCACTGAGTAACATGTTGGTGTATGAAGGCAAACTGGAATGTGGCTCGGAGAAGGTGTCAAACGCCACTGTGAACCTGCCCAACCTAAAAAAATTGACACTGGAGCTTGCAGATGCTTCAAAAACATGGTTGAAAGAAGTACTTGATCCAGATGTGCCTGTGTGCTTTCTGAACACAGAGAAGGTAATGTTCATTATGCTCTTTCAAAATTGTATTTTTGATGCAAGCTCTCAGTACAGTCAATATACGAAACTTCGTACAGCTTAGCTCAGGTAAAATATGTAACTTTAAAAAAAGATTGTCTAGTTATATGTAAAATGTGCCACATGAAACAAATATTGTTAGAATAGCTGATCAGCTAGGGTGGTGCAGGTGCTGCTGGAAATATTGCATCTTAGAGCAGCTGGAAAGTTTGATTTGGATAGTATTTCAGAAAATATTGAACATATTATAAACTTTGTTCTCACGACAGAATGAGTTCAAGGTATGGAGCTGTATTGGATGCCTTTGCAACCACAGAATGATTTCAGTTCCAGTGGCTGAGGGTCAGGAGTGTCTGAGCTGTTTGCCAGTGAAAGGAATAATTGTGATTGTCCATTGGATTTTGCAGATACTCAGCACACTGAATGTGAGGGAGGAGTGAGTTCGTTTAGGTGTGTCCTGTCATAGATACTCAACTTTATTGCCAGAAAAATAAAAGTAGAGTGGATAAGAATTATGCAAAGAAACTGATATCTAGGTACAATGAAGAGGTTAAATGCACGTGGAAAAGACTAATAAATTAGTGCATAATTGTGGTCTCTTGTACTTGCTGTCATTCTATGTAGTGACTTGGCTACCAGGATTTGAGTATCTTCCACTCTATCAGGTTTTATATTGATTCCTATTAGTACCTTTTTGCATATTAATACAGTTATTTACCAGTAATTGTATCAACTGATGATCTTCTGTGCTGACCCCAGAAAGAACTTTCCAGTCTCTTTCGGTGCTCTACAGGACATTCTAGAGGACTGAATGTTTTCATAACAGTTCTGATAGAACCTTTTCAATGATCTAGAAAGAAACAGTGTTTACTTCAGTGACTTAAACCATGACTGAACAGGGCGATGTTTTCCAGGAACGACTCTTTAGCTGCTGTCCCTTTCACAGAAAAGCAGACAGCTGGTCCCAGGGAAGAGGTTTGTCCCAATAGGAAACTAGCTGATACAGTGTTCGTCTATTAATCATACCAAAAGTGGTAACGTGAAAGTTACAGTTTCTGTTCCATTTCAATTTTTTTCTTCTCTAGAAAGCCCATCTTGAATCCAAGGCAGCTGTTGTGTTTGTAGAGCCAGCAGGAAGGCTTCACTGTGCAAAATACTTGTGGTTTTGTTGAGACATTAGGCTATCAAGTCATATCTCTTTTTGGACTTCCTGTCAAAATCCATGTATTGTGGGTAGTCCTAGAGGAATAAAATAGGGAAAAAAATAAAATCAAATCCCTCCCCCCCAAACCAAACGAGCATTTATTTTGGTTTTGACTTTATAGCACCTTTTTCCCCTGCATGCTGTTGTTTGTAGTGTCACTAAAAAAACCTTCTGAAGGGACATGCGTGGTGGGATACAAAAGGGGAGAAAGGAAAAATATCACATGACATCACCAGGAAGCTTGTATTTTTTATGCTTACTTCTTAGAAAAAGCCTCCATTGTTTTCCATTCATCATGACGTGTTTGTGACAGTAATCTGGAATCTATTTGTTCCTTTTCTACTGAATCCTGTGGCAGTCTGTGCTTCCTCTGACAGCTTGGGGCTGAGTGCTGAAAAATTGCGTCCTTGATTTAACACCAGCCTTCTGAGTAATTCTCAGACTGTGCCTGACGCATGCAGGGAAATGGAGTTAATAGTTAAGAAGTGGTAAATTTAGTGAATATTCTGTAATTTGGAAGCTAAATTTAATGCTACAGTTTTGGGTCATCTTCCTGTAGCTTTAAATGTACGCTTTCAAACATGTAAAAAACATAGTCTTTCTGCTATGGAAATGGGGAAAATTCACTTTAAATATAATTGTATTGAAAAGTCTTAAAACAGAAGTCCCATGTAAAGTGTCGTTTGCTCTTTTACCTTGTCAGGGTGGGAAATGTTTGGGTGTTTTTTTTTTTTTTTTTTTGCATATGATACAGATTGTGTGAACCATGAAATCAGATGATCAAGCTTCAGCAGTTTCTTAAGGTGATGCACTAGTTCTAGAAATTAAATTCAGTATATTGTTTCAAGTTGTTCTGCAAATACAGTATTCTGAAGTTACAGCATAGGCTTTTACACTGTGTGAAATTTAGCATTTAGACTTACTTTTTATTAAAACTGTTGTTATAAAACCATGTATGACATGGTGAGTTAGGGTTCAGAACACAGGATGCTTATATAGACAGCAAGAGTAATTATTTTTTGTTTGTATCTTTAAAGGTCCCAGCACCAGAACATGCAGAGAAAGGTGGTGTAAGTAATGTGACAGAAGCTAAAATGGTGATATCCCTCACATCCTTATTCATTAAGGTATCTTTTTTTCTTTATTGCTTTGTTTGGAGGGGCAGCTTCATAATTACCGTTTTAATATTGCTGCAGGAATGGTGATGATATGCATTGGGTTATTGTTTGCAGGGTTACCTCAAGGGTATATGGAAGGTTGCCTGTGTCAGTATAGTGAGGAGCTTGAGGTCACTGTCCCTCGCATGGTTAGATTTGGGATGCAAAAATACTGGATGCCAGATTCTTTTAAGAGATGAGGACTTTCACATGAGGGAGAGGATAGGGTTTACTTTTCTTTTTTCATCCAGTCAGCTTCAGGAGTGGTACAGACCAGGAGTTCTGAATGTTCACCTCACAGTATGAAGAAGAAAGAAAAAAAGTGGCTTTCAAGGATTTCTGTCTTTTGTCTGAGGCATAAGAAACCTATGGGAGCTTGTAGTAACTAATATTTTCTGTTTTCTTTAGTTAATACCGGTTATACCTAGAGTTCTACTGACAACTTAGTGTCGATGCAGTATCTTGCTGCAGTGTTTAAAATCAAACAATCCTTGAGGGGTCTCCTGGTGGTAATGAGTATCCTGAGCAAACTGCAGTGATGAGTTTTTCCCTTCTAATTCTTTTTCATTCAGGCTGGCTGTAAGCCTTCAGACATTGGCATTATATCACCATATCGGCATCAGTTAAAAACAATCACCGATTTGATGGTAAAATGGAAGAACAGAGTGGAAGTCAATACAGTAGACAAATACCAAGGAAGAGACAAAAGTATCATAATTGTATCTTTTGTTAGGAACAGTAATGACGAAAATGTAAGTTGGTCATGTTAACTTGTTTCATAAAGTAGTTAAAAGCATTTTGAAAAATAGATTATCTATGTTAAATTCTGAAATTTAAGAAAAATAAAAAGCAAATTACATTTATTTAACAGCTTGGCAACCTCCTGAAGGACTGGCGACGTCTTAATGTTGCGATCACAAGAGCCAAGCACAAGCTGATCATGGTGGGCTGTGTTCCGACCCTGTGCCGCTATCCTCCTTTAGAGAAGCTGCTCTGCTATTTGCAGTCTGAGGGAATGATATCCTTTTTCTCCAGGTGGTTTTGTAAAAGAGTAAAGGTAAGGCTGACTTCTAGAGACCAGAAATTAGAATTTGAAGATATTAAATTACTTAGGTCACACTTGCGACACTGGAAGCACAGTACAAATGCTAAAACTACACTTGAGATCAAGCTAATAGATGGATCTAGACCCTTCAGTGCCTTCAAAGGTAGAAATAAGTCCATGCTAATTTGCAAGTTGACTTTGATGTAATTTAATTGAGGCCTGAATTTTTAATATTTAATACTTTTGCTTTTATTTAACCTTACTTTCTTGGTATCTTAATATCAGTGTGATTGTTTTCCTCAGAAGTACCATGCATTTCAACACATCTGATAGGAGAACAGATCATAAATAATTTTGCTAGAATGGAAAAAGGTCCGACTTCCAGTTGACTTCTTATTTTTATTTCTTTGGTGTTCTACAGAGTTTGCTCTAGGTATGGCTGTTTCCATCTCTTGTTTAAACAAGAGATCCTGTTAGCTGCTTTCTTTGCAGACACCAACATATGAGCAACGTGATGCAGTGGCGGGTTGGAACTGGGTGGGCTTCAAGGTCCCTTCCAACCCAAACCATTTGATGATTCTATATATTCAAACAAGTTTTGTGGTTTTGTGAAAGCAAAATGTAACCAAAATGCTTCCTTAACTTGCTACATCTTCAGTCTTCCAGCAGGCGCTCATGAAAGCATCCACAAGTGTAATATTTTATGATGGTGACGATGGAGTTTTACTGGCATTTGTATATTTTCTTCGGGTGCTGCTTAATGTAAATAACTGATTAGTGGAGTGTGAGTGCTGATGTGCACTCTCATCTGAATGGAGCTGAAAAGAGAAATCACATTCAATTATTTTAAAGGTTTCCTTTCGGTGAAATAACAATACACGCTTACTTCTTTAATAAACTGATTGTTAAGGTGGTTGTTTTAGTATTGCTGTACTTGTGGAATGTGAAGTGCTCTGTTCCTTCAGAGACTGGATAGCTACTTCAGTGGTCATTTTTATCTTGATAAACAGTTATCTGCGTAAGTGAACAGGGAAGCACCTGAGGAGGAGGAGGGAGGAATGCAGTGCTGCATTAAGTCACTTTTCTGGGCTTATTTGGTTTTGAAGACTTAAAAATGTAATTTATGTACAGCAATTCCATTTGTTAGAATTCCTACTTACGATGGTGGTGTTGTGCTGTTTGGTAAAAAATTAGGAAAATCTTCTTTCTCTTCTTCAAAGCCTCACATTCTTGAAAGTGTGCCTTTGTATTTTAAAATACCGAAATCTTATATTTATATTCATAATGTAATTAATCTCTTATGAAGATTCTTTGGTTACTTTTGTAATCTCTCAAATTGGCACACATCTGGGAGAAATGTGATGTTGATTCACTTAACTCCCTTTCATGAACAAACATGTTTAGCAGTTAAATCTGTTGAAATGAAATGCTGCCCAGTAGAAGATCATAAACTGAAATCAGAGTTTTATAGTCTGATCTGTAGTCTTTTCTTCAAAAAAAACCCCAACCCAAACCAAACAAGAGATGCAGCTGTGTGACTAAGAAGTTTACATGCTCATCTTCTGTGTTTTGTAAAGATGATTACATATGTGCAATACAAAATATCCGTTACTTGACGGAGCTGGTTTAGTTTCTTTATATATTACCTCAAACTCCAGACTAAAATGTTTCTTTCCAAAACTGCTGGTGGAAACGTCATTTTTTTTATTCTTTAGAATAATTTGTGTTTGTTTTGTTTTGGAACAGTGCCAAGTAGCTGTGTGCATATAGTTGCAGGAAACCTCTAGATGTTAAATGTGGGCATTTTTACTCTTTTAAACTGCTCCCTAACTTTTGTGATATTTGAAATAATAAAAACTTGATGTTGATTTTGTTACAGGCGTTTATACTTTGTTAATATTTTGCTTTATATAAATATTTTGAACGGTACAATTTGAATATATATCTTATTTTTCAGGTGCAAATACAACAGTATGCAGGGAAATGATCTATATGCTAATAAATAAATAAGAGGTATTGCCATCCTTTCCACAAAGTTGCATGAGAAACAAACGTAAGACCAATCCCATATTTCTTTAACTAGTTCTAAACTGCATCCTTTCCTCTTGTTGCGTGGTAAAAATTGGACTCATCAGAGATCTGCAGATGAAACGTTTTGATTCAGTAGTCTCAAACACAACTGAGATGTTTAAAAATTACACTCTTGCTTTCTAATGACCATCGATATTTCAAAGGAATTTCTTGAAAAAGCAAAAAGAATCACTTTTTCTTTTTGCTGCCTTTACAACAGCTTTCTAAATGCAGAAGCAGTTATGGATAATGGTGAAAAATATGGAGACACGTGTTCAGCGCTGTCTTACTGCATTATATGGTGTTGGGATTCTTGAAACAACCAACCACCCAGAAAGGAAGTTGGTTTTTGCAAGAGTAAGTGGACTGTCCGATGTTTAAATGTATAGGTTCCTCTTTCCTTTTAAGAGGTGGCTATCATGGATGTAAGGAAGGGCTGTGTTTCCCATCCCATGCTACCCTTGTCCTTCACTCTCCTCCCTTGCAACTGAGGCCACAATTTCCTCTTCCTCCGTGCTGTTCTGTGTATGGTCTCTGGAATGGGGTGAGGTGAGGTACACCTCTCTGCTCCACAGCTTACCCGTTTAGAGTAATGGTGAAGCAAAGTGAATTGCAGTGTTCAGGGTGCAGTCAGCGTGAACTGAGATTCCATCCCTCTATAACAGAAATGCTTGGTGTTAAACACACCCAACTGCTGGGGTCGCAGCCTGGTTTGTTTTTCTGGTGGGATTCATGGAATCATAGAAAGCCAGGTTGGAAGGGAGCTTGGGGATAATCTGGTCTAAATATATGTTGAACTATAGTTTAAAGGAGATGGCCCAGAATCCTGTCTAGCTGAACCTTAAAAGTGACCAGTATAGAGGGATCCACCACTTTCCTGGGGAAGATTCTCCCAACATTTAACTGTCCTGAGCTTGAAAAGTCCAATAGGAATCTCCCCAGGAGCAAGTTCTACCCATTACCCGTTGTCTCTTCCATGCGACTCCTCTTACAAAAGGCACCTCCATGGTCTTGGTAATATACTTGGTATATACACCCTTTATATACTGGTATGTGGTAATAAGGTGTCCCCTCAGCCTTCTTTTCTCTGAACAAAGCCAGTTCTCTCAGCCTTACTGTGTAGGGAAGGCTTCCCAGACCTCTGATTGTCTTAGGGCTCCTTCTCTGCACCCTCTCCAGCCTGTCCACATCACTTTTTGTGTAGCGGGAACCAAAACTCGTCACTCCAGGTGCAGCCTGACAAGAAAATTTCAGGGTTACTAAAAAAATATCTTATATTTTTAAAAAGGTGATCTGCCTTTTTAGTTACCTGCTCCTAAGGTGCTGAACTCAAAAGGTTTTTCTAGAACGACAGTATTTGTTGTGACGTTCTACAGCGCTTAGAGAATCGTGTGGTACAAATGTTAAAGCTTCGTCCCTTGGTCACAAGAAAGAACCATAGAATCACCTGGTTGTAAAAGACCCAGCGGCTCATCGAGTCCAACCATTCCTATCAGTCACTAACCCATGTCCCTCAGCACCTCATCCACCTGTCCCTTAAACACCTCCAGGGAAGGTGACTCCACCGCCTCCCTGGGCAGCCCTTCCAGTGCCGGAGAGCCCTATCCCGTTCCGCAGCCGCCGCCGCTCCGAGGGCTATGGAGGGCGGAGCCGCTGCTGGTCCTCCCACCGCTGGGGGCGCCCTGGGCCGGGGAGGTGCGGGCGGAGCCGCGGGCCGGGCCGGGCGGCGCTGCGAGACATGGGTGAGCGGGGACTGGGGGTCTGCCTGCTGCCCGACCTAGCGCCTCACACCTCTTGTTCGCCCCTTCTACCTCCTGCTCGCCCTGCTTGCTGATCGCCTTCCCTCCTGTTAGCCCTACCTCTCCCTGCTCGTCCTCCCGCTTCTACTCATCCTCCCTCTCTGGCTCGTCCTCCCTCCTTCCCTCCCTCCTGCTCGCCCTCCTTGCCTCCTGTTTGCCCTCTCTCCCTCCCTCTCATCACCCTCCTAGCCTCCTGGTCGCCCATCTCTCCCTCCTATTTGCCCTCTCTGCTCACCCTCACTCCCACTCACCCTCCCTCTCCTTCCTCCTCTCCTCTCTCTTTCCCTGCCTCAGCTCCCCCTCCCTCTCCCTTCTCCTCCCTCCTGCTCTCCTGGGTTTCTGTGTGCGCCCATGGCCTGGCTGGTGACCATGGTGTCTGTGTGCCTGGGGTGCTGATGGACACACACAGTGTGGGTCTGGCTGCTCATCCCGGGGAGATGAACGGTGGCTCTCGGCTAAACCCGGATAATTGGGCTCTGGGGGAGCTGGCGATATTGATGCTGTCTGGGGGCTGCTGCTTTGAGGCTTTCAGAGCCCACCTTGCACCGATCACTCACGGTCTGCCCCACGTAGTCCTGACTGTGCCACTCCAAATTATAGAGTGGTTTGGGTTGGAAGGGACCTTAAAGGCCATCTAGTTCCAGCCTCCCACTGGACCAGGCTGCTCAAAGACCCACCCAACCCGGTCTTGAACACCTGCAGGGATGGGGCAGCCACCACTTCTCTAGGCATCCTCCCTCCTCACAGGAAAACGTTTCTTCCTAACCTAAATCTCTCATCTTTCAGCTTAAAACTGTTTACTCCCATCCTATTCCTGCACTCTCTCATACAAACACCATCTTCAGCTTTTCTGTAGGACTCCTTAAGTGCTAGAAGGCTGTTTGAAGGTCTCCCCAGAGCTTCCTCTTCCCCATGCTAAACAACCCCAACTCTCTCATCCTGTCCTCAAATGGGAGGCGTTCCAGCATTCCAGTCATCTTCATGGCCTCTTCTGGACTTGCTTTATCAGATCCCTGTCCTTTCTGCGCTGAGGACTCTACATCTGAACTAAATCTTGATCTTTTCTTAAGAAGCAAGTGTAGAAAAATAACTGCATGCAGGTAGACTGCTCTTTAAAACAGACCTAAAATGCGTTTCTGCCTCAGAAAGATGAGGCTGAGAGGCAATGTGGAAATCTATGGGGAGAATCGACTCCGAAAGTCAAAATGAGGTGACCTGAAAAAGCGATTTGTAAGATGCCTTTAGGGGAGTACACTTGTATAGGTAACAAGGAAGTTATACTATATATATATATACACTATATATACCCTGAAGTCTAACAGGGCAATTTTCTGCAATAACGTTCATATTTAGCACAATCAGTAGCAAAGCTGATAAAAAAGTAGGATGTTTGACATGAGATTTGCTGTTGCAAGGGTCTGTTCCAGACTGGGATGTTGCAGCTTCTCATGGTAGGATCAGTCCAGTCATCGACCGCTGAGTTGGTCAAGAGGCAGAGTGAGCTGTGTCTGCTGGCTGGGTACATGTTAACCACAGCACTGTTGCCAATTGCTGTCTTTTAATGTGTTTTACTGTTTTTTGTTGAAGTACCGATAAACTGAGAGATTGTAGTATTATTTTTTAAGGTTATCTTGGGTACATCATCAGGGTTTTTTTGCTAAAAAACTGATATAGTCTGTATTGTGTGGTAGCAGCGCGATTTGATACTTGGCAGGCAGTTAGGAATACAGAAAATCAGAAAGAAAATTTCTAATATTTAATACCAAAAACCTTAAAGCTGGGATATGCAGGAAATGAGACAAGTAATTTCACTACTGTTCAGAGAACCAAGAAAATGTCCATCTATTATAACGATGTGGGAATATTTTGGTGTTGATTTTAATGTGTACAGTTCTTTATGCTTTCTGCTGTGCAGAGAGCTAAGGTCATGTACTGATACTCAAATTTGCAGAAGGAGGAGGGGCTCACGTTTTTTCTCAGACACAGATCTATATGAATATTGTGACATCTGTGTCTCTGTCTTAAAAAAAAAAGCTATCTGTGATCTTAATTTGTTGGTTTTTTACTTCATATGTTGGATTTAATTGCAGGAAACAGTAAATCATCAACTATTTTTGCTTCTTTCCAAATGACTTTGATCATGCTCAGTAAACAGCGTTGTTTTGTCTCTGTTTCAGTTTAGCAAGATAGAGGTGTCCTGAATGTTTGAACTGCTATATTAAAAATGAAAATAAACCAAGAATCTCCTGAAAATCCTGGTTTTCAGTAGCAGGAACTCTAAGAAGAGGAACCTCATTCTTTCTGTCAGATCAAGATAATTTAAAAAAGCATTAGGATTTTTACTGACTAGATTTAATCCCTGAGTGTATTTTTGTAGTGTACATTTTGTAAAGCTTACAAACAATTTTTTAACTTAAAGCAAAACCTTTACTTCTTAAACTTGCCTGTTACGGAAAATACTTTTTAGCTGTATGAGAAACTGCAATTTCAGTATGGAGTGTGTAATATTTTCCTGAAATCGCTCTGGGTTTACTGGCTGAGACTGTACAGCCCAAGAAGGAAAGTATGTGTTTATGTCACTGTGAAATTAAGACTAGAGTAGAAAGCAAATATAGATAAGAAGTTTGATGTCTGTTTCTGTAGGTAGATTATCATACATTAAATAGATTCTTACACTAACAGAAATGCCGCTTTGCTATCATGGTAAGGGCACTGATGGCTGCTGTGCAGCAGAGCTTTTGAGCACAGCATCAATGCCAGTGTTGATTTGCAGTTGCTGACTGCTTCCGAGATGGAGAGCTGATGTTTCCGGCCTCGTTTCTCATTCACCTATTAAACAAAGATCTCTGAGGGTATTTGCTCTTCTATAACATCATGTTTTGTAGTGCTTACTAAATTATTCCCTTGAGTTTGTCTAGCTGGAGATAAGTTTTTCTTTGAACACAGAATCATTTTATTACTTTGCGTCTCTTGAATCACAACTTTTGTTTTTCCTTATTGTCTTAGCTGTAAAGGACCCTACAGCCGTGGAAAGAGCAAATTTACTGAACATGGCTAAATTGAGTATCAAAGGACTCATTGAATCAGCGTTGAGCTTTGGCCGCACTCTGGATTCTGATTATCCGCCTTTGCAGCAGTTCTTTGTTGTCATGGAACACTGCCTCAAGCATGGCCTTAAAGGTGTGGTAATCGCTCTACCTGCATATTTCTCATCCCGAACATGCCATCTTTCTTCCTGTCTTTCTTCAAGGAGATAAAATCAAAATGTGTTTTGTTGCTTTAAGAAGTGAAGTGACTATGTCAGTTGCCACGCTTTATAATAGTGCCAATCAGTATTCATGCTTCACAACATATATTTCCACATTTACCAACTTTTTTGTACACCATTTGTTGTGGGTGGCTCAGGGATCACCACAACTGCATGTACATGTGTAGTTTATATATTTAGCTAGACATCCTTTTAATGTTACTTTTTTCTAGCACAGCAATTTTATGTTCACAGGGAAGTAATTTGGAAAACAGTGTTGCAGTTATCTCTTATCTGGAGGTCTAGGCTAGAGGAGTTAACCCTTTTGTCACACCAGCTGTTTTGAAGGAAGATAGTCTAGCAATTTAAATTAATTCAGTTCTTAATTTTTTCTTTTCTTAGTAAGAAAATCCTTTCTAAGTTACAATAAAACCATCTGGGGTCCTCTGGAGCTTGTTGAGAAATTATATCCAGAAGCTGAGGAAATAGCAGCAAGCGTCAGAGACTTGCCTGGCCTTAAGTAAGTAGAATTGGTAAAATACAACAAGGGAAAAAAGAACCTGATTGAGAATCTGTAGATATCTCATGATTTCATTTGGCGTTAATTAAACCTTTGGACAGTTAGCTCATGGTATTGAGGGAGAACACAGGTGAATCTTGCTCTGTTTGCTTGTTCTGCACAAAACAACTAAAAAAGTAGAATTTTTATGTTCTCTTCTGATGTCCCTGGGAGGGAAGTTTTCTGAATGATGGACAAAAATGGCACAAGAAGGAACAGGTTGTGTATCAAACTGCCTGCAGCCTAGGCTGTATGAAAACAAAAGGTAACACACTGAAGAGTAAAGTATTAGGCAGCTTTTAAGATTCTTGTGTGTTGCATCCTTCACAAATGCCAATTTATGCTGTGAGCTCAAATCTCCTCCCAGTCCTCTGCACTCTGCTTTTGTATGTAGCTCTGTAATTGGCTGCATATTAAATTCCAAAAGGATTTAGTCACGTTGTGCTTGGTATACACCAGCGTAAGGATTATAATTTATATTTAGACCTTATCTAAAGCACTTAGGTGTATAAATTATTATGTACTCTTCTATCAGGGCAGATGAAATAATACCTTTTTCTGATGCATTACACTCTTCCTATCCTGATACAGCATGTGGGTTTGCATTTTGCATTTTTGTTCTCACCAGTTCTAAGTGTGCCAGCACAAGAAGAGGAGAATAGGAAGGTCCAGGTTTAATTTGTTATATGTTCATGTTTGTCAGCTCAATACTTTTTTGTCTTTTTGGAACTGTCTTTCTAAGATACTGCCAGATTTGTAAAGATTTATGAGTTAAAGCTCAGATTCAGTACGTGTTGTGTAGATCCAGAGAATAGGATTAGGAAAGTAAGCTTGTGTGTTGAGTTGTAATGGGTGCTTGGTTACTTTCCTCACAGTTCCTCTGAAGACTTTCTAAGCAAGTTGCAGAAAGGAGTCTGAATTGTTGAGGATGTTTTAGTCAGTTGGGAGCAGGACTACTCAATGTGATCTTTAAAGGCACCGTCAGGTTAAGGAGAAAACAATACTGCTCTTAAAACTTCTTTCCATGCCATGTACTGTGTGAGGACAAAGCACGTTGAAATACAACAGTGTGTAGGAAGTTGCTTGTTTTGACTCTCCAAGCCACATAGTGAAATCTAGTGTCAGGCTCTTGTGCTTTCTCTATTCCAATCCTTTCCTTTCATTGCTCTCAAGACCAGCTGAGTTCATGAATTTTTTTTCTGATGCTATCCCAAAGCCAGGAGTTAAAGCCTAGACAGTTCATTAATTGAAATATTGTTTATTTGGGACTGTCTTCATGCCCTTTTTTTCAGGACACCCCTGGGTCGTGCCCGGGCATGGTTGCGGTTGGCACTGATGCAGAAGAAAATGGCTGATTATCTTCGTTGTTTGATCATTCAGCGAGATCTTCTCAGGTAAGCAATTAGGTAGATTTTGTTTATAATTATTTTTAGAGGTTCATTCTCTTAAAAAAATATTATTAGTTTCTATTTGCTGCTTTTTAATGTCTCCTTGGTGTAGCAAGGTGTAGCTTCCAGTCTGTGAGCTTATTTTCTAGGTCTTAGGGTAGAGGGGCCAAACACCGCTACCTTATCAAGACTGAGGGCCAGCTGATGAGCAAAGAAAGGTTTGCTCCCCTTCTGCTGTGTGCCTGAGTGTTCTTTCATAGACGAGGGTGATGGGGAAGGGCTCCTGGTGCATTCCTTTGCTGTGCAGAATATGGACTAGAAACCTGAGAGGAGGTGAATTCAGCCCTGCCGTGTGCATGGTCTCCTACTTGGCTACTTTTGCATGGAGGACAACTACCTGGAACTTTTCTTTCTCAGTCCTAAACCAGGCATTGCCCTCTTCCTTTTCTGATAGGGTAATTGAAGCACAAAGGGAAAAACACCTTTGTAATCTTAATTTCAGTTCTATAACCTGTACATATTTTGAAGAGTTTTCTTGTATGCAAAAAAATTTGTTTCATAGAATTTAAAACTTGATCTAAAAAATGCAAGGAGGATGAAGTAAATGTTGTGTTCTGTTGTTTAGTGTTTTTCTTTGAGAAACCTGTTTAGCATTTCATCCCTTTCTGTTTCTTTTCTTTTACCCATTTAATCTTTCTCTTGGCTTCTTTAATTTCAAGCATGCATTCATGGCAGGGTTTTGGAACTGGATGACATTAAGGTCCTTTCCAACCCAAACCATTTTATGATTCTGTGATTCATTGAAGTCCAGATCTTTTTTTCACACAAAGTAATTTTTTTACCATTCTTCTTTTGGATTCTCTTGTGTTCCTTAACAACATAAGAACTGTCTGAATCAACATGGCTAGACACCCATCTGCTGCAGGATCAGAGCAAGCAAAGAGACTTTTTTTTCCTTTTTAAAAGGCAAAATAAGTCCTACCTTCCAGATTTCTCAGCCTTCTAGCAGCTTGTGGCTCAGATTTCTGGAGCCAAAGTTAATATCTTTCTTTGTAATAGCCTTGGAGACAAACTGTACGCTTTCCATTTTTAAATATTTATGAGGTTAAAGTATAGGCAGAACTGATTCATCTTTAAGGACATTGGAATAAGCTTAAAGTAAGAGAAAGAATTCTGATTTAGATATCAAGTGTTATTAATGATGCATGAAGATACACTGAATATATCAATAAGATGCACTTTTCTTCTTTAACAGTGAATTTTATGAGTATCATGCACTAATGATGGAGGAAGAAGGAGCAGTTATTGTTGGGCTGTTAGTTGGGTTAAATGTCATAGATGCTAACCTGTGCGTGAAGGGAGAAGACCTAGATTCACAAGTAAGTCAAGTACAGGTAAAGTAATGTATGTGCAACCCATAAGATTTTTATGTACTGAGAATTTGGTTTCAATGGAGTTGAGACTCGTTAGAAATCTTACTGGAGACTGTTGAGGGCGTGATCCAGCTCCTGCATCAGTGGGGCTGTTGCACTAACCTCAGTATCAGTAGGGTCAGGCCGTTAGATTGCGATAATTGTTAGAGTGCAAGGGCAAAGTTTTATCCTTCATCATCAAATGGACGTGATAGTAGCAATGCAGAGTTCTTCCTGTCTTAATTGCACAATTCGTCCTTTTCCTTTGTGGGAGAGGTATAGTTCCATGAGTGGTTTATCCTATTTGGTTTGTTTATTCTTGTTCTGGAACATAATAGGATTGTTTCTAAGACCTGAAACAAAAATGTGCTTCTCGTACTGTAGTAAAAAACCTTATAGGAGAGTGACTGCTTTCAGGTTGCAAAACAAGACTTAGAATTCTTCCTCCTTTGCAAAGTGCTTTGACTTTGATCTTTTACGAGAAAGTCCTGACATTCTCTTTAAAAGCATATGCACAACTGTTTATAAATAAGTGTGTGCTGTATTCAATCCTGTTTTTGTCCAGCTGCTTTGTGTAAAATAAGTTATAGTTTAGGTGCTTGTTTACTGTATTTCAGCATATATTTGATGGAAAAGCAATTTCTATGGCAAAGAATGCGAATCATAGCATTAGCTTGTCTTCTGTTGTTCACTCCAGTTACTATCTCATGTTTTAGGCACTGATCTTCCTTTCTTCTTGAAAGGCCTGTAGTTATGGAAAACTTATCAACATATTTTTCTTAGTATTGAGAATTCTACGTGTGTGTTATAAATCACTAAATCTATTGATAGCTAATAATTTGTTATCTAGGTCACTTGGTGGCTTTGCTGTGTGAGGGGATGTAAAACTTGACTTGAGACAGCTGTAGTGGCTGTCCCGGTGAGATTTTAGAGTAATTCTGTTTGTGAAGAGTAGTGTAAATAAGAAGAGAAACCAAGAAGCAGCAAATTGTATTGAGCAGAAAGAGAAACTTCTGAAGGGTGATTAAAATCGCATCCAGGAGCATGGTTTGATAGGTTAGAAGAATAGTGTTCAATGGGGAAATGTGTGTATGCACACAGAGAGAATTAAAATAAGGTAACTTTTAGAGAAATAACATTTGACTTTTTTATAGAAGTAGTATTTTGCTTTAATAAGCAAAGTTTGGTTTTTTTAAAGGCTTTGGAGGAGACACTTTTTAGAAAAGAAATGAAAAGATCAAGTGGAAGACATCATAGGAGATTGAGAGGAGATCAGGAGATATTAGATGAAGCAAATTACTTGTATTCGAGAGCTGAAAGTAGCTCTAGGAGGAAGCAGTAGATGAGAGGAATTGGAATACTTTTGTGGAAAGGCTGCTAGAGACCAAAAAGGAAGCGTTTTGGTAAAGCAAATATCACTAACACTTCTGCTAGAGGTTCATAAATAGAGTTGGAAGCAGAACTTGTGGTAATGTTATTTATAGTATAGATGATTAAATTACAATTGAATAGAAGATATAATAATAATGCTCATATTTAGAAGGTTTTAAAAATATTGCAGTTGAGTTGGCACACTGGGGACTCAGCAGGTGTGTAGAATCCGCATTATTTGGCAAGGAATACTGAAAAGCTAAACATGGGGGAAACGTGAGTTTGGGAGATGTGCTGTGATAGAAAATCATGTGAATCACCGCAGAGAGATTGCCAGAGGTCTCCTTAATCAGTGCTAGGGTTAAGTGGTATTTGAGAATTCCTCAAATGAAAATTTCCTTGGCTAAGCTCAGTCAGAGGTAAGAAGTTATCCTTTCTTTGGTTTTGATACCTGGCACATTGTTAATTTTGTTCAGAGGTAACGTAATTCTTAACAAGTATGAGAGACTACATTTAGAAGAAAATATCTTGTTTAAAATGTTGCAGTTCTTTTTTTTTGAACCTCTGGTGGAAATGACCCATCTTAAAAAAACCTAATGTAACTGAGGTGTCAGTAGTTATGTAGATACTAGACATTTTATTATATGAAACTGTTCACATTTGTTTTTCCCTAGGTTGGAGTGATTGATTTCTCTATGTATCTCAAGAGCGATGATGAAATTGGGAGTAAGGAAAGGTATGTACTTACCAAAATAACTCAGATTTTGCATGTTAACAAATGATTTCTTGTCTGGTGCCTGGTTCTTTGTAGAAATAAATCAGGTTCCCTAAAGGTGAAGTTTTCTGATATCTCAGTGTGGAGAAAAATTGTACCTAGTGTTATTCTGTATCACTAGTTAGCTGGAGGAACATTTGCACTCTGGAGCAAGCCTCACCAACATCACTTGCTTCCTTTACCTGATGGACGGTGTTAGAGGGTTATAAAGTGGCAGTGAACAGTGAAAAAGAACCTTCTAACCTGAGGACCCTCAGCCTGGGCTTTAGTCAGTATTTCAGTTTCAGAATTATGGCAGAATAAACCATCCTTTTGAGACTGTGTATGTCCTTATGTTTCACGGAGAGAAATTGTTTGCAGTTAAACCATTGGGTTTGTTTGTCTGACACTTAAGTCACAACATCTAAATTACTGACTGTAAGATTGTGAGATTAAGCTCCTTCCTTTCTTTTAAAAAGCACGATCAGTATAGACTTTAGTATATGATAGGTATTTTCAGTATGCAGTTCAAAACAGGAGAATGGGAGAATCACTAGGTTGGAAAAGACCTCTTGGATCATCGAGCCAAACCATTCTTATGTGCCACTAAACAATGTCCCTCAGCATCTTATCTACCCATCTTTTAAACCCCTCCGGGGATGGGGACTTGACCCTCTCCCTGGGCAGCCTGTTCCAGTGCCCAGTGATCCTTTCTGTGAAAATTTTTTTCTGATGTCCAGTCTGAACCTCCCCTGGTGGAGCTTGACTCCATTCCCTCTTGTCCTGTCCCCTGTCACTTGGGAGAAGAGCCCAGCTCCCTCCTCTCCACAACCTCCTTTCAGGTAGTTGTAGAGAGCAATTAGATCTCCTCTCAGCCTCCTCTTCTCCAGCCTAAACACTAAACACTCTCTCAGCCGCTCCTCCTAAGACTTGTTCTCCAGCCACTTTCCCACATAATTTTATTTATTTCCCCACGTCATTTTATTCATTATTATTTTCACCACATCATTTTATTAAAGCCAGTTTTATTTATGTTTTTGCTTCAGAAATGTGCAGATTGCTGCAATTTTGGACCAAAAGAATTATGTTGAAGAGCTAAACAGGCAACTGAAGTAAGTATTACTTTGAAGTCTGCATGTCAGTCCAGGCTTACAGGTAAAACACCTCTAATTCGTTTTATACTACAGCTTTGTGAGAGAACTTCTGAGAAAGGGGTGCAACTTCTTCATGTTTAGACTGAGGATGTAGTGAGGCTGGTAAGGATTTCCAGAGAGACTCAGAAGTCTCAGTTATCATAGTCAGAACCTTCATTCTTTGAAGAGCAGAAAAACAGCAGGACAAAACTGATCAAGGTCCTTGCAATTCAGAACTTCGCAGGAAAGAAAAACTTGACCATGATTTTAGCTGCATTCTGTTTAACAGGTTTCAAAAAGTACTGTTGAGTGTTCTGGGTGAATCCACATGGTTTTGTTTCTATGCCTTTCGTAATAATTTGGTTTGTAGCATTAAAGCATAGGACCAAAACCAATAATGTTCACTGTGTGCTGTAAACTACTCACATGTAGGTTGTGGTTCCTGTGAAAGCAATTTTCAGGAAAGCAACCATTCCCATTTTGCTGGATGGAACAAACCTAGTCCAGCACCGAGTGTGTTACAGTCCAAATGGAGGAACAGTGCTTGTAATTCTCTGAGGACAAAGTTAAGCAGTGCAAGGAGCTGACAAAGGAGAATAGTGGTGAATTCTCACAGTTGAGAACAGTGGTGTTTGTTAGATGATAGCTATCGTTCATGTCAGCCTCGGAGTATGTTCCTGCCGTAATGCATGAAATTACTTGCAAACCACTGGCTCAACAACTATCCTTTCTTATTTCAGGTCAGCTGTTTGTTCCCACACATCCTAGAATACAGTAATCTCTTCTCCCCAAGCATTTTTCATGAACAGGTGACTTCTGAAGACACCACAGTAGGAACAAGTGGAAAAGCAAATAGTGTTACAGAACAGGGTTTTTTTTTTTAGTTTGTTTGTAAAGTGCAGCCTAAAAAAAGTGTGATTGTAGCAGAAAAGGGCAATCAGGGAATGAAGAAAGCCTGCGTGTAGTTTGATAAGATAAAACAACACGGAGTAATAAAAAGGAATAAAATTCTGCTGAGACTTAGGAATGAAGTCAAGTAGCATCAAGAAGTTAAATCTCAAAAAATACGCTGAAGCGAATAATTTTATAAAAGAAATGGAATTTGGAGGAAGAGAACCTGAAGAATGTATTTTTTGGAAACCCCAAGAACATTGCAAACTCTCTTTTAAGTGAACTCTAATATTAAACATTTGGATACAGTGTAGTTGTGAGGGTAAAGGAAAGGGAGAAATGTTAAGTTACACCCAGCCAGGAGTTTTAGTGACAGAGAGTTTGGAAGAAGTATGTAAACATTCAACAAAGGAAACTAATTTTCTTACATTTAGAAGAACCTCAGATAATGGAAGCAGACCTTTTAGCACATAAAAATTTATCGTTGTATCTCACATTGAAGCTTTTAGCTTGATTGAATGTATTTTGATGTAATTCTGAATATTTTTTTTTTCCCCTTTTGTTTTTCAGTAGCACAGTTAACAGCCTACATGCAAGAGTTGATTCACTAGAGAAATCAAACACTAAACTGATCGAAGAGGTATTTCTTTTTAGTAATGTATAATAATATTTATTCTCAAATGCTCTTTTTATAAATACACTCTAATTGCTTTAATCTACGTTCAGATACATTTCTTTTGGCTTGAAGGAAAGGTGCAGCGGCTGCAGGGATTTGCAGTCAGTTTGCCTACGTACCGTGCAGCATCAGGACATGAATTCTATAGAATATGGCAATTTCCCACTTCGGACAAAACCAGAAGAGAAATCTTTCCTCATGCACACTGTCAGTCTGATTCTGTGCGGATGACTGGTCCATCATGGGTGACACCAGTTGCTACAAGGAGGCAGAAAGTAGTTCAGCAAACAGTTTTTGTTACTGTTCACAGCTTTAACCAAAAGACTGTTTCTTGCTTATTTACCATGTGCTTATATACAGGTTTTAGCCTTGTCTAGCTCTGGTTTTGTATTCACATCCTATATTTTTTTATTATCATTAATGCTTGACTGGATTCAAATATATTTAGCCTTATAAGAGAAAGCATATTTTGTTTTAATCTGAGTTGCTTGAGAAATAAGTGATGAAGTGGCAAATTGAAATGCTAAATTCAGCTGTTGAAGGCATAGCTAGCACACTCTGGGAATTAATGTATTCAGACAGAGGGAAAACTCTTTTTAAGTGTTAATTCTCAGAGTATTCTGGTTCCTTTACAAGCCTCCAGCCCAGCTGTCTGCCTATTTTGATGGACTGTCTTATAATTCTGACATTAAGGCATATACTGTAGGGCGTGGCTATAATGTTTTCTCTGTTGTAAATATGTTTTCTTTTCATCTGGGAGAGGTTTTCTTATGTAAGTCACTCTATATGGTATATTAAGATGCCTAAAAAAGAACAAAACTGGATATATGTGAATCCAAATTGCAAAGGTGAAAGTTACGATCAGGAGAGGGAATTGAGGTCTTTAAGTCATAATGAAACAATGAAAAGAGAGCATGTTCTTTACCAGACATGAAATAATGAAGTATGTTGAATATACATGTTGTTCTGTAGTGAAAGTGATTGATTACTAAAACAATGAGCTTTATGTTTTCTATAAAAAAATTAAACCTCTGTTTAGTTTACTATGAGTACACGGCAGAGCGCGTCTTGGTCTTGGATTCCTCAGAATGTTTTTATTTTCACTCACATTGCTTTTCCCTTTTTTCTTTTTATTTCCTTTCAGTTAGCAATAGCTAAAAACAATATAATTAAACTTCAGGAAGAAAACCATCAATTAAGAAGTGAGAACACCCTTATTTTAATGAAAACACAGCATCATCTAGAGGTAAGTTTTTTTCACTGTATATAACATAGCAGTGTTGTGTGGTTCGTTGTAATTTGAATATTCTTACATTGGAACTTGAAGTAACTGGGCTGAAGCTAAAACAACTTTAATTAGGGCAAGGGCCTGTTGGCTCTAGGAAGCTCTGTAATAGCATAAATATATCAAAATTATAGGAACACCAGGTTGTTTTATAACCATATGCAAATCTTGTAGCATTTTTCCTTGTATTCTTTCTATTTTTCTTCCCTTCTTTTTTTCTTTAGACTGTAAGCTGTATCTAAGGGCATTTAATGCAAAATTGTCTGAAAATCTTGACAGAGTAGTGTGTGTTTTAGTTGGCAAACCGTCTGTTCTAACATGTCTCATTATATGAAATGTCATTTGAGGTAATCATTTATATCAACGCTGAACATTTTTTAAGCTGTGATTTGTAGCAACTTGTGTGACTTCCTGCTTGAGTTAAAAAGGGTAATTGGCAGGTTATGCAGGTGTTTGGATTGCTCAGTGCTGAAACACTTGTGTGTTAGAGTGACTTACTGAAGGAGGGTGATACTGTAGTACAGCTGCTTATTTTGCTAGACTTGTTAAGTTCTCGTTGTAAAACTGATGACCACATAGCAGAAACAGCTCTTTCTCTGTTTGTATTTGCCTTGGAGAAGGTATATGTGAGGAGTTTTAAGTCTTAATTTTATGCTAAACTTGTGACCGAGGAAGATGGATTCTCTGTATCTTTATAGGCAACGAAAGTGGATGTTGAAGCAGAGCTTCAGACATACAAGCACTCTAGGCAGGGTTTGGATGAAATGTACAACGAAGCACGGAGGCAGCTTCGAGAGGAATCACAACTTCGACAAGTAATATTCTTTTCTAGAATTACACAGCACTCCTAGAAGAGGTTATGCGTGAGACGAGTCAGTATGTAAATATTTCTAGTTTTGCTTTTGCTGAGCTTAGATGCTGCTTTAATCAATTTTAATTGCCATTTCTCTAACCACCTGTGATGAAAAGGGTTTTTGAACAGAGCAATCAATACACCATTATTTCTGTAACAACGTGGCTAAAGCAGAGTCACTTAAATAGATTTTTTTGAGAAATTTGAAGGTAAGTTATTAGCAATACTGTGTGCTCTAAGTGTGCTGAACCTTAATTGTGAAAATGGAATCCTTTATTTCTAATTTTGTAATTAATGCTATGGCAGTTCTTTATGCAACACTGGCAGGGTAATTTCTTACAATGTGAATTGTCTGATTACAAAGTTAAGAAAAAAAGAAGCATCAGTCGCTAAGTATATGAAAATGTAACGTTTATGTAGTGGATAATTTTCAGAGGTAAAGAGGGTCAGAATTTCTGAAGCAGTGAAACAGGTGGTGCAGCAGCTCCATTAGAGTGAGCTTTTGCCTATATCAAAATAGAGATAAAATGTTGCATAATTATTTAAATATACTGTGTTGTCTTATATTTGTGTTTTCTAGGATATGGAGAATGAGCTTGTGGTTCAAGTTAGCATGAAACACGAGATAGAACTTGCCATGAAGTTGCTGGAGAAGGACATCCATGAGAAGCAGGATGCCCTCATAGGCCTCCGACAACAGCTCGATGAAGTTAAAGCAATTAACATGGAAATGTACCAAAAGCTGCAGGTAGAGGAACTGTCTGCTGTTAAACTGATGAAATGATTTTGATTAGAGTGAGAGAGAGACACATCACCATTTTGTTTAATTAATTAATGCCATTTCCTTAATTCCCGGTTTCTTTCTGCTGCTTAGGTCAGCTTGTAATTTTGGAAAATTACTGATGGAAGCATGATTTCACACAAAGCAGTTCTTAAGGTGCTCACAGAGTGTTGGTGGCTTTATAGAAGAAAAGAGTACAAGAATAAGGTCATGGCCTGGTAACATGCTGTGTGGAAGAGAGAATAATAGTGTATCTGGTGATAATGACACTTCTTGTCCAGTGTTGTATAAAAACCCAAAAGAATGTAGGCATGTAGTGAGGAGTTAGAAGGGAGATTTGAGCTTTCAAAGTAAGGAAAGTCACTTGGGAAACAAGGTTGTGTTAAATGGAAGAAGCTAATTACGGGGGTGGTTTTTTTCAGTCTTACAGTAGGTTGGCCCTACCTGGATGCTGGATGCCCACCAAACTGCCCTGTCACTCCACTTCTTAGGAGGGTGAGGGGAGAAAATAAGATGTAAAAAAAACCCCCTTGTGGTTCAAGATAAAGGCAGTTTAATAAAGCAAAAGCAAAGGCCACATGGGGAAGCAAAGGAGAACAAAAGATGTGTTCTCTACTTCCCATTGTCAGGCATGTCCAGCAAGTTCCTGGGAAGCAGAGCTTCAGTACACAGAGCAGTTGCTCCAGAAGATAAGTGTAATAACAAATCCCTCCTGCTCCTTTGTTTTTATTGCATGAAACATCCCTTTGGTCAGTTCAGGTCAGCTGTCCCGGTTGTGTCCCCTTCCAAGGTCTTTCCCTCCCCCATTATACTGGTGGGGAGGGAATGTTGGAGGCACAACCTTGATGCTGTGGGTGCACTGCTCAGCAGTAGCTGATAACAGCTGTGATCAACAGCTTTCTAGCTACCAATACAAAGCATTGTGGGGGATACTGTGGGGAAAATTAACTCCATCTCAGCCAGATCCAATACAAATCTCTTGTCAGGTTAGAATCTGTAACAGTGCAGAACTTCTTTGAGAGAATATGGATCTCAGAGAACAAACGTGCAGTTAACAAATGACCAAGCACTGGGGAAGTTCAACAGTGAATTATTTATGCAGAACATAAATGTAATTATTGAGTCATTGACATGGCCAAATGCCGGGTCCTGCATTTGGGGCACAACAACTCCAAGCAGAGCTGCAGACTAGAAGCCTGTCTAGAAAGCTGCCTGGAGGAGAGGGACCTGGGGGTGTTGGTCGATAGCCAACTGAACATGAGCCAGCAGTGTGCCCAGGTGGCCAAGGAGGCCAATGGCATCTTGGCTTGTATCAGAAACAGCATGACCAGCAGGTCCAGGGAGGTTATTCACCCTCTGTACTTGGCACTGGTGAGACTGCTCCTTGAATCCTGTGTTCAGTTCTGGGCCCCTCACCACAAAAAGGATGTGAGGCTCTGGAGCGAGTTCAGAGAAGAGCAACAAAGCTGGTGAAGGGGCTAGAGAACAGGCCCTATGAGGAGTGGCTGAGAGAGCTGGGGGTGTTTAGCCTGGAGAAGAGGAGGCTGAGAGGAGACCTCATTGCTCTCTTTAACTACCTGAAAGGAGGTTGTAGAGAGGAGGGTGCTGACCTCTTCTCCCAAGTGATGGGACAGCATGAGAAGGAATGGCCTCAAGCTCTGCCAGGGGAGATTTAGGCTGGACATTAGGAAAAAAATTTTCACAGAAAGGGTCACTGGGCACTGGAAGAGGCTGCCCAGGGAGGTGGTTGATTCACCTTCCCTGGAGGTGTTTAAGGCACAGGTGGATGAGGTGATTAGGAGCATGGTTTAGTGTTTGACAGGAATGGTTGGACTCGATGATCCGGTGGGTCTCTTCCAACCTGGTTGTTCCATGGTTAATTAATTAATTAATTGATCATCACCACCAGCACAAGAAACCAGTCAAATCTGTGGCGGAATGAAGGAAAAAAGGTAGGATGCCGCAGAGAATAATTGAGATGATGGACGAAAGATTCTGCTTTTCCACCTACAACTGTGAGGAAACTGGACCAGAGGAAGGGAAGTGGAAATAGAGCCAGAAGGAAAGATAACAAGATTCGTTATGTTAGGATCTGTAAGGTTTTGTTTAGCTGTGCTTGTAGGGACTGTGGGTAAATCGATTCCACTGGATGACATTCAGATCCATTTCCCAGGCAGAGGAAAACAGTTTAGTCATGTCTAATCCCTGATGTTTAGGCACCAGTTGATAGTGTTAATCTGTCTAGCAAGGATAATGCTCTACCTTTTATATAAATCTTCAGGCTGTGGTGGCAACAGCTCTGCAAACAATCAGAATGGTGAAACACTAGTAAAATTCTTAGAAGATTTTAAGGCGCTTTTGTGGTATTTTAATAAGAGTTGGAGAACCTTAGGGTTTTCCAGGACTAAGCATCTTAGTTTTTCATTGATGAGGTTCTGATGGGCTATGGTGAATTCCAGTTGACTTGCAAAATGATTAACTAAGAAAGGAGACTGAAAGGAAGACTGTGTACTTATTAAACAGCATCCACATATGCAAAGTACAGGACTGCAGATTGTGTAGGCATAAGATTTTAAGTACCTTCAATGATAATTTTTAGATGGGAGTGTTTAAAAATTAAAACGAAGAGCAATTTTAACATTTTCCCCTCCAGATATCGAAACCCCCATGAATTAACAGTATTGCATTCCTGCTTCAGTGTTAACATTTTTTGTAACACAGGTTTCTGAAGATGCTATGAAAGAAAAAAATGAAATAATTGGTCGATTAGAGGATAAGACCAATCAAATTAATGCTACTATGAAACAACTAGAACAAAGGTACAGACCCATCTTTGTTGTTCTTCATTCATTTCTCCATCCCTTTATGTTTCACCGCATTCCTACACAGTTGCTACTGAAATATAACTTTCAACTAGCAAATTTAAAAAGAACCTTTGTGAAACAGTAACTTGTGCTTTACTGTTTTTTTCTTTTTAACAAATACACTTATTTTCAATACAAACTTAATCTTTCATTTTTCTTCCTCCACTGTCTTTCTTCCAGTCCTGGGTCTTTGTGCTGATTCAAGTTGTTTTTTCAGCTCTTTCAAATTTCTGATTCCTTTTTACCTCCTTTTTTTCCCCCCCAACCAAATGAAATGCAGTGAACCCCAAAGCATTAATTTTGCTTATAATTAAGTGTGAACGTAATATAAACACTTAATGACTTCATGGATCACTGCTGTATTTGCTGAAGCTCTTAAAATTGTTGTCCGTTACTTTGGAAGTACTTTTACTTTCAATGATGAATGTGTTTTTACGCTGAAAGGTTGAAAAGTGAAAGACTAAAGTCCCAGCACATGAATTTACATCACGGTTAGACTGCATGTATTACATAATATTAAAACATGACTCATATGTTTTAATGCAGTGGCCTATAAGCAACACTGCATTGTTGCTTATAATAAGCAACACTGATCTTTTTTAATTGTAAAATATAACACATCCGTAAGCCCTGTCCTATCGGTGTTTGACATGTCTTTTTTTTTTCATTTAAATGATTATGAAAAACACGGTTATGTATTTAAAAAAATAGTGACATGAATATTCTTTTATTGACATCCTTTTTTCCTCTTTTTTCTTTTTCTTTTTATCCTTTATCCCAATTTCTGTTTTTTACTATCTTGCTGCCTTCATCTCTCTTTGATTTTTGTCCACGGGATTCCTGAAGCGACAAAGATCTCTTAACTCAAACTAGGACTATTGCAATGTCATTCGTCAAATGCGCCAGCAATGAAGCTCAGCACCAGTATAAACTTGTCAAGGATATATCATTCTGACAGCTCCTCTAGATCTCTTGCGTTTAAATAGTCACTGATAAAGTACACCTTAAGAATTTTAGAATTACAGTTTTAAATGTAAAGCGGTATTAGAAATCCTACACTGTAACTGATTGTAGCTGGGTTCTGGTTTTTTTTTCTTAAAGAATGTTATCTCCGATCTCACTTTACTCCTCTTAAACACAAAAAAGGAAAAAGAAAAAAAGTAAATTATTGCACTATTATTAAGGAGATGTAAGCTAGTTTTCTAATGCTATTTAATCACTTCTTCATTGTCAAACAAAGTTTATTTCAAAGGTTAGATGTCTTCACTGGGACTGTAGATTTTTTTGACATTTGTTTCTAATGTAGTGATTTTTCTGGTTCTTTATGGTACAAACAGATTTAAAAGCTGCCTATCTGACTAGTATTTCCCTTCTGCCCTGCTGATTTATTTCAGTTTTAGGCTGTATTTATCCCGAAAGTCTGCTCTTGGTTGGGTTTTATGGTTATAACCGGCACTGTTTCCTTAAACAGTGTATGAGGAGCTTAGGGGGAAGGGGGCAGAGTGCTCTGTCAGGATGGTTTGTTTAAAAAAAGACGGCAGTTCAGTGTATACACTGCAAGGGTTGTAAGGTTTGGGGATAAAACCTAAGGCATAATTCTGTTCTGCTGATATGATGAGGGGTAAAATACTTCCACAGTTAGAATGCGTTTGGAGCCTGGACTTGAATGGGGCTCCGGATAGGGAGGGTTGCACATCCTGGCAAATGCTGTAGCTGTGACTCCTGCCTCGAACAGCTGCTCTGTGGTAGCTGATGAGGAAGTTCTAGTAATTAAGAGATTTGCTTTCAGGGCCCACATCCTGAACTTGTCCAACTTGTTTGTCAGCCAAGGATCTTACCTGTCTGGGGCTTTGTAATCACAACCTGTAGTCTTGCCCACCCCTGTTTCCCTCCCTCTACCCATGGTTATGCAGTCTTTACAACCTGGATTTCTGCTTTGTGTTGCTGCCTGCACTGCAGAAAGAGGAGAGCTGTAGTTGCTGCCTGTCCTTGATGCTCTTCCCAGTGTTTGCTTTGGAGTGTGGAGGGGAAGCTGACTGGGAAAAGAATCTTAGGGTCTTTCAGCAGAAGGGGGTGTGATTGCAAAGCAAATGGGGCAGGATGCAGTAATACGGCAAGGGTTTCTGCTCTGTGATCATGTATCACCTTATGCCTTTCTTCCAGAAAGAGCCTTTAACATGGACTGGCTGCTAAAAAAGAACAATAAGCATCTCCCATCCTCAAAGAAAACCCAGACCGGAAACACTGACTAGGCAAACAGGTCGACTATAGCAGAAGTAGGAGCGTTAGCCATCTCACGGCCATCTGTGCACACAAGTATCTGTGTCAGTATCATCTGAGTCACAAATCCTGCTGTGACCGTGGCCCAGCTCAGCATTTGGCTGAATCACAGTGGAGCAGTGAGCCTTGGTGCTAGTCCAGGGGATGGTGCTGTGGGTTAGCTAGCATGTTTCTTGGGGAGCAAGGCCCATTCTGTCTTGGTTATGGAAACTAAACTGCAGTTTACTTGTGATTTAGGGAGAGGTTTAGCTTGCTTTTGGTGTTACTGTCTTGTGTAGCTTCATTCACCTGCTTCTGCCCAATGAATTGATCCTGCTTTTTTTCTGGTATTTTCCTTTCTTTACATCTTTTAGCCCTCTCTGTGCTACCATTGCAAATGTGATTGGGAACGTTCTTGAAACATCTAGTATAGGTGAATAGGACAGCACACACTTTGTAAGGTAGTTTGATTCCAGTCTTTTTTTCACTCGTTCACTGGCAGCTTTTGAGAATTCCTAGGGTGAAACTTCATCAGCAGAAGCACAACTGTAGACATATTGCTGACTTAATTTCTTTTTAGTTGATGTTCAGAGTTGTGAGTTACTCTGCGTTCAGCCAGATGCTGGGGAGTAAGGAATTAAGTGCAGTGAGAGAGCGTCGCAGGTTTCTCCCACCACTTACTCAAGAAGCCCCGGAAACAGTTTTGTTAAACACAGTGCAACAGGTGGGGACGTGCAGTGGTGTTTCACAGGCTCTTTTGCTCTCCTGCATTTTCATCGAGGCAGGTGTAGCCCTGATATAGCACAAGTTCCATTTTAGTACTTTGTCTTTTGCAATGTTGCATTTATATTTTTTATTGGCCTGAAGAGGTGACAAAGCAGAGAAACCAGTGACCTAATGAATTCCAAGGGAAGTGAAGCTGGAGCAGAAACAAACCCTGGAATTCAGAAAGGAAAGATTAGATTAATTCCCCCCCCATTGCTTCTTGATTCATTGGTTTTATTTATTTTGTCTGTAGCATGGAGCTATTTTAACTAGTGTCAGAATGCATTATTTTTAATACAGATTATTTAAATGGGTTCAATAATATGATGTAGTTGAGGTAACTCTGTAAATGTAGTGGGACCTGTCAAGGTGTATCTTGTATTAGGCTCGTTATGTCGGGTTGCTGCCTGATTGCAGTGCTGTGTTCAGCCTTACGCCTGCATTGTTTTGAGCTGCTTTTGCACAACGCATGCTCTGCCCTGTCTTAGGGGGGAGTTAGTACAAGCCAAGTACTTCTACAGGATTTATTTAAAAGAAAAAAGGCAAAAAACTTTCAAAAAAGCCACATGAACATACGCTAAAGGAAATAAAACCCACATTGAGGTCTATGCTTGAATTCTAAAATATGTATCATCATGCTTTGGCATCTGTTACTTATGAGCATAAAATAAAACAGTGATTACTTACAGTGATTACTCTCTTACTGTATGAACACCTGAGCCAGTTCTCTAGGCATTTTATGGATTTCTCATTTGAGTTTGTGAGTTTTCCCCAAACTTTGTTTTTATTTAGAAATGTTTCTATTTCCCCATTTTTCTTTTATTTGTCTTCTTCACCCTCTGCACCCTAGTTCTAGCTTCAGTTTTACCCAAAGTTGATTTGAATTACACCAGATTGCAGCAAGCAGAGAAGGCTCAAACGGAGGCTGAGGCTGAGGATGAGAAACTTAAACAAGAATATGTGAATAAATCTGAAAGCCTGCAAAAAGAATTCTCCCAGAAGGAGAAACAGCTGTAAGTATATCTTTCCTGTTTGGAAAAATATGCAGCAGTAAACATTCTGCAATGCAATATGTCCTGTGTCTGAGTTCAGGCTGGTTGTTGATAAGTGGTTTTGAACAGAATGTAAATACTAAAGACCTTCATGCTGGGTGCTGGCAAGGTGGAAGAAAATATGCCATTCCAAGAAAGTCAGGCACCTCTAAATAGTGTGCAGCCTGAAAGAAGGAGGAAAAACAGCATTATTTTTTGTTTGAAAGTACCAGCTTAACTCACAAGGAAATTATCATAAGTTTAGGGAAGTATGTATTATAATAGCAGTAACCCCACACGAGTATGTAAACAGTATAAACTTAAATAGAAACAGCATAAGAATAATTTAATTGATCAGGTTTATGAATAAGGTAGAAGTGGTTTAATGTACCACTGCGCAGGAAATAAAAATATACTGTAACTGTAAATATTAAAAAACAACATAAAAGCCAACCCTCCACCCTTTCTTGTATTAAGTCCTTCCATATTGATGTAAATCATGTAATGCTAAAAGCTCCCTGTAAGGGCCGGTGTTTTCCCTGAAAGATAACAAGTGAATTATTTAAGGCAGTGCAAATCTGTGGCACAGCAAGTATTGGAGCTTAGACGTGAGTGATTTCCAATCCAATTACTAGCCCACCCTGCCTCTCTTAAAACTCTGAATGTTAATAAAGCTGTTTAAGCATCATGACAAACATTCACTTCACCGCAGTCGTCTTTGCAGATACTGCCAAAAGAGCAACTCAGACCCCAGCCCTAGAATTCGGCAGTTCTGAAACCTCAAGGTCATGTTCACTTCTGGTCTTTCCCAGCCAGATGCTGAAGTAGTGTTCTAAAATGTAAGTCTTTCCTTTAAAAATGGTTTTGATTTTAAAAAAGGAGAATTAACGTGGATAGAGATTTTTCCATAATAAAAAAACTTACATGACTACTCTCAGGTTTTTTCCTTTCTTATTGTGGTGGCACAGTTTAGATCTAGAAGCCTGAGCGTTGTGCATCCATAACATTGTAAACAGCAGCTCCTCTGTTAAACTGACAGTGAAATTCCAGCTAGGATGGATCATCCGTCCAAGTAGCCTTGATTCCTTTAGCTGGACTTCAGTTACACTAATAGAATTTAGATCCCTCTTTATGTTGAACCTCAGCTGTGCAGGAAGCTCAATAAAAATAGTAACTTAAAGCCCTTCCTCCTTTATTTTCTGTTTTGTTCAAAACATCGTAAGCTTTAGGTGAAAATAGAGGACTCATATCTAAGGGAATCTTATTAAATAACTTTTATGAGCACCAGGGGTCTGTGCAGTCATTGTCTGCATCACCAGATGTGTGGTGGGATTGGCTGGATGGGTTTGTTTTGGAAACAAGCTCTGTAAAGTTACAGGGCTTTCCGTTATGCATGTTTTAAAGATGCTTTAGAATTGGGTGGTTCTCTCGCTCATTAATTACAAAGGTCACCTCTTCAAAATGATGCCATATTCTTGGTCCTTTATATATACACTTATTTTAAAGGCATTTTCTAAGTGGCAGTGTTTTATTTTACTTCTTATGCTGTTGTCTAAAATACTGTTTTATTAATACATAATTTCTGTTCTAGAAAACATGTAAGTTGATCATTTGTTTATTGCGATAAGAGCATATTGCACCCAGAAATGAACTAATTTTTGTTGTATAAAATGATATGGTTGTGTGCAGTGATTGGGTTTGTTTTTTTGCTTTGTATATTCTAGGCTTCAGCTGGAAACAGATTTGAAGATAGAAAAAGAGTGGCGGCAAACCCTAGAGGACGATCTTCAAAAGGAAAAGGAAGCCGCATCTCAGCTGAGAATAGACACCCAAGAAATAGTTAACCTTAAAAAAGTAAATTCTGCAGTAATCTTGACTAGTGACTTAGAGACTGACTGTAAAGTTAATTATGAACTTAGCCATGGTATTTGTAAGAATTTCTGCAAGTACTTAAGAAAGATCAGAATAATATATTCTCACAGGTACATTAAGGAATCCCCCTTTGGTTTTTTACTCCTTGTTTAATACTCAGGTCAGAATTAAGTGCTTTCAATAAGGAAGAACTAAATTCTCATTTTCCTTTCTCACTTGTATTTAAGACTCTGTCTTTCCATTAGAGGCCAGGAAGTGCTTCAGCTTCTCTCTGGCATAGTTTATGCGGCTCTATAGAGTTCTTGAGCTCTGCAGTCAATCGCTTTTATTCTTTTGGGGTGTAGGAGAGTTTATTCATGGGCTGTGGACTACATTTGGGAATCTTCATAGAGACTATGATGGATGATAAATCCACTTGACTTCTGCAGTAAGATCTTTAGGTCTTGCAAGTGTCTCAGCAGTGGGCACATACAGTGTTGAAAATAATTAGGGTTTGGTTTTGTTTGTTTGTTTTGTTTTAAGGTGTTCCTAAAGCTTCAGGAAAAGAACAAAAAACTGAAAAGGATATCTCAAGACCAGGAAGCTGCTCTCCAGGAACTGGCATCGAAGCTGAGCGAGTAATTTCATTATCCATGATGATGGTTAACTTTATCATATAAACTTGGGTTAAGAAAAATAATAGACTGGTGGTCATGCGAGCCAGACTGTATAGGGCAGAGCTGCCTTGCTAGTTATCAAGAAGAAATACATCTAGTTAGATCAGATCTGTTTGGTTTTATGTTTAGCTGGTGGGTTTGCTGTGAACTCACAGGAAATTCTAGTGCTCTGAACAGAAAGTCCTGATTTCAAAGGGCCTGGAGGCATTAGGAGCTGTTTTATGTTGAAAACTGTTGGGCAGTTGACATGTTGTGGCCTTCCCCAAGAACTGGAGTAGAAGATAATGGCTGTGGCTCCAGCAGGACAGTGCTTTTTGAGGGTATGCTATGGATTCCCTTCTTTAAGGAGATGAAGGTTCTCTTATGGCAATCAGAGGCCACTGTTGCCAGGCCTGCAGCGAGTGGAAGGTGCTGCTGTATCAAAATGCCTTCAGACTATAGTGAGCGTTAAGCTCTGAGCGCAGCTCACTGGTACCTATTAAAGTTTTTTTTTTTAATGATCTCTGTCTTCCCAGTAGTTTGGCCATGTCTAGCGTGGATTCCCTTAGCACACACGCTGTGACTCAGCCTGTTGCCAGTGGGTTGGCACTGGGTGGCTGTGGGCTGGCTGGTTTCTCCCCAGTGACCTCCTGTGGGCTTGTACAAGTCCAAGGAGCTTAAATTCTGTTTTTTTACCAACACTGTGGGCTGGCGTTAGGTGTCTGCACACAGCGAGGCCGCCACAAATTTTTCTTGTACGTGTAACCCCAAGCAAAATTACAGCTTTTCAGAGGATTCTGAGCTCTTTGGAAAGAGCTCGTTTCTGCATAGTGCTGAGCGCAGCAGGGGGTGGTATTGATTGCAGCTCCTGGATGCTGCTGTGATGTAAAACACAAAATGAATCTTCAGAGTAGTTCACCTGTAATTTTCGAAATACCCACAACTTTTAAAGTTGTTAGAGCATAACTGGCAATCTAGAAGTCTAACTTATCATTTTTTCAGATCGAAGCTGAAAATAGAAGATATAAAAGAAGCGAACAAAGCATTGCAGGTTGGTAGCATTTGGAGGAAAGAGAAACCTTTTGGGTTTTTTTGATTGTTTCCTTTGAAATACTTTGTAAATATGAGAACTTTGGAGGGCCTGGAGCACAAGTGATATGGGGAGAGGCTGAGGGAACTGGGGCTGTTTAACCTAGAGAGGAGGCTGAGGGGAGACCTCATTGTGTGCTACAGTTCCCTTAAACACCCTTCTGTACCTCACAAACTGTGTCTGGGACAGAATAGGCAGCCAACTGAGCTACTGTTTCTAAGTGATCAATAAAAATCGGATCTTCCTAGGAATTAAACTGTGGCACCAAGGCTGATAAAATATGATCTGTGATGTCAAGAGGTTTGGAACTTTTAATCTTAAGAGTTCTGCAGGGAGCACTTGAGAGCAGAGGTAGTGTCTGTGCACGTTTTTTGACGTGGTTTGTCACCTTGTCTATTCTTTCAATCCAAGTAAAGGTGTGTGAAATATATTTATTGAACAGATTCCTGGCTTTATTAATTGGGCTAGAAGAGAATTAGCAGTTCTCGACACTGTCCTGTTATTTTGCTTCCTTGCATCTTAGGGACTGTTCCTGTGTGACAGGCAGGGAAATAGGCTTCAACTCTGAGACTTGAATACCTTTCTGCTTTTCCTGGCTCAGGTAGCGACCGGCTGGTCACCAGAACATGCTGCCTCAAGCGTGTTCTCTTTGTGCCTATTCCTGCTCTGTCTTGCCGTGTTTTGCAGTGGTTTTGGAGATCTGTACAGCTTCAGAGTGTCTTTGTGAAGTTACCCTGATCTCAGGGCATTCAACTCAGGCAGTACATCTACCACTATTGATTTCTCTTGTCCTCTGGAACCCGAAGGTTAACTTCATCAGTACAGCTGTATTTTTTTCTTCAGGGCCAGGTTTGGTTGAAGGACAAAGAGGCTACGCACTGCAAGTTATGTGAAAAGGAATTTTCTCTTTCCAAAAGAAAGGTAAAGCTTTAATGAAATTTCTTCCAACTTGTTTACATATATTATGAGAAAACCATTAATTATCTTAGAGATGGGGAGAGAGATGTCAACGCTTAGCTGAATGCATAGTTATTTTTGAGATGTCTTTCTAGTTCTTTGATCTGTACAATGCAGCTGGGCCCCAATTTCAAAATAAACGCTGCCTTTCCGTGAAGTGCCACAAAGGAACGTACCTACAATTATTCAACCTACTTTGTGGCTTCATCATTTCCAGCGCTTCTCATTTCTGGCACTGTGAAAATTGGACACATAGAAGACTTTCTATGACATCTTTTATACAGTAGACTAAGAGATTATGAGTTTATTTTAATTTTTGTGTAGTGTGATGTGTATTTCCTTACTTTATTAATGTGTGCAGGAATTTTTATTTTATCATTTTATGTTAAATCTCAAGTAGTGCCTGACAGAATCATACACTCTCTTGAATATTATTGCTTTTATTACATACTAAGATTGATTAGATTGAATTAAATCCGCAAGGCCTATTTATATATCATTAAAAAGATATTTGGTCTCTCATCTAGAGAGACTGTGGTCTCTTTAGGGCTGCAGCATAGACTAGGATTGAGATGAATGATCTTTTTAAAAACTGATCCCATGCTCAGACTGCTCGGTGTGCATCGGTTAGTGGTATCTGATTGGCAAGTGTAATTCCATGGTAAAATTAAAGAGTTTTTTCTTCCCCTTCTCCCTGTGTTTTAGCATCATTGTAGAAACTGTGGTGAGATCTTCTGCAACGCCTGTTCTGACAACGAGCTGCCTCTGCCTTCTTCACCCAAGCCCGTTCGGGTCTGCGATTCCTGCCATGCGATTCTCATACAGAGGTGCTCTTCTAACGTGCCATAAGATGGGTTTACAAGGTGTTTATTACCTCCTGGTATTTAGCTAATCCTGTAAAAAGAACACACCAACTAGAGAATGTACAGCACTGTTCCAGGTAAGCAGGTTTGAGGTGCTGCGGAGGAGTTCCTCGTCACTTCCCGTTGAAACAGAGAGAGAAAATGGACCCAAAGACTGGAAACGCATGTGTTAAAAATAGAGATGACAATGTTAGCGTAACAACTGACTCACTTGGAGGAAGCAGGGCAGTTTCTAGAGGAGACTCCATGTTAGTATTTGGCGAGTAGTTTAGTCGTTATGATGTTCTCTAAAAGGATGATGTGCACGTTGCCTGCTCTTACGGGCTCATCTGAGGTGAGTCCAGCCTCATTCTGCCACAGGCTGTGCCTCTGAAATGCTGCTGTGAAGCAAAACCGTGCAGTAGCTACTTCTAAATTGTATTTAAGGAATGGGGCAGTTAATGCAGTGGCCTGGTAAGTTATTGCCAAATACCCTGTTCGTTTACTTCCCCTCAATTATCAGGATTTGATCCATCTGTGGCTATTGCTCTGCCAGCTCTGGTCTCTGTAGTCATGGCTGCACAGGGCAGTTCTAGCACACAGGTCACAAACAGAGCTCCAGGCTCAGGATGGAGGAAGGTGCATTTCACTCAATTACTTTTTAAAATTAACAATTAACTTGACACATCCTTGTTTCCATTAAAAGAGAGGCGTCTGTCACAAAACTTTTGTCCGACATAGTCACCTTGAACTAAAGTCCTTGTATTATTTTCACGTAAATTGTGCTTTCCAGCCTGTATGTGGTCACAGTGTCGCTCTGAAGCAGAGCAAGTGCCACCAGGAAGGGTGAGGATTAAATACTGGGGACCGTGTCCTTTCTGTGTGGGACAGGAATGTTCTTCCTTATTTTGTCATCACCTTTCTCAAACTTTCAGAGTTTGTTCCTAAACTGTTTTCTCCAGAACACCTTTGGAGCACAGCTGGGCCTGAGCACGCCTCACATGGATGGGAACTTTGACTGGAATTAGATCCTTATTCTCCCTATATGCAAACAGAACCACATCCTGTGATAAATTGTCCTGCACTAGAGCCCTTGTCCCTTGAGCTGCTTGTGGGTCCAGTCCCATTGGCCAGGTAGTTCCTTCAGCCTTGGAACATGGTTGCTTATGGGAGAAGGGAAGCTTTGAAACAGGACTTTGAATCGTTCTTGCACTTTGTGGAGCTTAGTGTTGTCTTTTGAGGACAGGCATTTAACGTTCTAAAAGCTACAGCAGTGGGTTCTTTGTTAACAAACACCCCAGTGTAGGCGCTTCTGGAGCTTTTGTAAAGAAAACCATTTTTAAAATCAACTACTGTAACTTCCTGTAAACTAAAACAAATCCCTGTAAATCTGTAAATAGCTTTTAGAAGAAATAAATTTAATCCATCTGCAACTTCACTGTGGGAAGGACCTTGCTTCATTGAACTCTGTAACTCAGAGAGTTTTAGGATGACTTGTTCGAGTCACTTGGCCACAGGGGCAGCGGGCGGGAACTGGACTGCAGCAAGTACCTATCTGTCCTGCTTTAGTGACTTTTCAGAAATGACACAACTCTACATAAATTGAACCTTAACAGAGGCAATTTTTGAAGAGTAGCACATTGCCGTAACGTGGTGAATGAAATTTCTGTTAACTGCCGTCTTCTTCCCTTGCAAACAGAGCAGCCCTGGAGAGAGGGAATGTCACTGAACTAGTACAGAATTTGTCAGGTTGCCGTTACTCTCTGAATCTGCCTCAGAATGGTGAGTGCTGTTAATCTCTATGTGGGTTTATTGCCCTTAGCATCTAATTCTGGCTCCTGGCGCTGTCACAGCCCCTGTATTTGTCTTGCTGTCAAACCCTATTCCTGCAACAGCTCCAGCTGTTCCTTCTCAGAACACATATGCTGATAGAAAACATGCTTCCAGGAAGTGCAGTCCCCTACTTCACTCTAAGGTATTTTTTCCTGTAGCTGGATGACCTTTCTCCCCGCTTTGCCAGCTCTTTTTCAGCATCACATCCAGACCCCACCATGTTTTAAGGGCAGGGAGTTAGAGCCCTGTAAAATCCCTGCTGTTAGGACCTCTTGTTGCCGTCCCTCCCCTTCCTAGCCTGTGCTATTCCAGTACTTGGAAAGCTTCCTATAGCGGTTGCCCTTTTCAGCGATTATTTATAGTCGCTTTGACACAAGAACACGCTCTCTAGTGAAATAAACTCCATTCTCCTCTCCCACAACAAGACATTTATTACACAGATAACACAGCACTAGCAGAACAGGTGACAGACTTTCAATACCCAAGATCACATTTGACATTTTCAGGGAGGCAGTGAGGACAAAGCAGTCAATTTGGGAGATCACACTGGCTCAGAAGAATAAATACCTTTTATCTTTACACATCAGCTATGGTGTCTTCAAACAATAGTTTCTTACATATCTTACATGTCACAAATGCACAAGAAGTTTGAGCGACGTGTCTGGGTCGTGTGTCATTTAACAAGTACTGGGCTGACTGGGTTTTAGAGATTTGACTTTCTACTGAGCTCATTCACGTTAATGGCTCACCAGGTTCTGAACAAGTACAGCCAAATCAGCTCTGTGCAGCAATAAAAAAAGCCTGAATCACATTGAAATACAGCAATTCCATGAAAGAAAAAGCCTAACTTGCTTCTAATTTCCCCCCTTCCCAAAAGCAGTTTTTGTGGAAAAAATACTACTTCAGTAGCTCCAAATTAACGAGTATTCAACCTATTTTATGTCAGGCAGAAGCTGTGCTAGTGTTTCAGTCTGCTTTGCAAGTTACAGGTGTGAAATGCAGTCGATCCCTAGAGCCAAACAGCAAAGCGTTGGCACACAGGTGCCGCCCCAGCCCCCAAGCAGCGACACCCAGGGCAGGGCTTGTGCTGCAGCCGCCTTTGCAATGACAGAGGCTGTAGTACCAGGAAGAAAGCAGGTACAATGACTTTTAGCCTCCACAGCTTCATGCTGTGTTGAAGTTATTACATACAGCTTATCAAAAGGGTTTAGGAAAGATCGTTACCAAATAAACTAAGCTATTCGTCTACCTTTTTCCCCTTAAACAAGTGGAATTTTTCAAACTTGTTCACTACACCAAGAGTACATAGAACTGAATCAGTGTTCATAGGAGCAACAGTACAACCACCTTTATTGAACCACAGTACAACATCTTAACCAACCGCAGTCTGGAATATGTAATACATCCTTAGGAGTAACTAGTATAAAAAGTATCAACATCAGTGGTTTGAATATAAAAATTTATTTAAAGTCAGAGTATGCAACAAATAAAACCTACAGAAAACAGATTTTCCCATCACAATCTGTTGCTTACCAAATAATGTTGTGAAAACACATTCCTTCAGTCATTATAAAGTTCTTAAAATACAAAAGAAATTAAATTCTGTAAGAAAGTCTAGCAGACCAGAGACTGTTTCTTCCCAGATGCTCTGCAGAAGCAAGGCTACCCCTCAATACATTCCACGCCATCCTCCTCCTCCCATACTGCCTTGCCCATAGTAGCCTCCGCTATTTCCACTGCCACGACCTGCAAACAATTCATACAAGGTCACGCATACATACCTTAAAAAGAGAAAAGACGAGATGGTAGCATGGGGCAGTTGGTGAAGAGGCCTCTACTCACCCCACAATAACCCCCCCCGCTGCACTGCTGCTCTCAACAGGCGTTAGCAGCAGTAGCAGCACATGCTAAACCCCAAGCGATTTAATGAAACTGCTCCCCTCCTCCCCCGTAACGCCCGCCCCCTGCCTCCCACAAAACACTTCAGACAAACTTGTACTTACTGTATCCACCCAAGCCATCAGGGGTTCCGTATCCGCCACTGTAATTGCTACCCATTCCCATTCTACCAACAGAGCCATAACCTTGATCTGCAAAGCAGGAAATGCACCGTTAACAAGCCGGAACTCATTCAGACCCAGCTAAGTGTCAGCTAAGTGCGGGACTGACACATACCCATTCCATCTCTGCCATAGCCTCCCATTCCAGAACCACCTCCAGCAGTTGAATTCAGGAACAGCTCAATGTATCGATGCTCTGTAGGGAACAAAAGCACCTTGCTTTGTATGTTGTTTCAGAGAATAGAAGCATAGTTATGACACCACCCCCCAACCTTACAAGAGACAGAAGCCCACAATGGAATGTGAGAAATGGCAGTATCTTACAACTTCTATATTTACTGTGCAGCAAACCAAGTTAAATACAGTTTAAACTCTTCTATCCCATTACCCTTACATACCCCACTACAGCCTAATCAGTGAAAGCCCGAAGAGAACACAGCACTCACGCATGTGGTTTTTATCCTTAGACATGGCAGCTACCGCATCCTCATGTGTTACGAATTCCACATCTGCCTCTCCTGTGGCTCTTCCATCTGCCCCAATGTCAATGTGAACTCTTATGGGATTCAATGGCGAGAAAAACTAAGAACAAAGCAGAAAAAAAAATTTACACTAATGCAGAATTCAAGCCAGGTACTTTCTTTCCACCCCAGGGATTAGTGGAGTGCAGCATTCAGTTCATCTCACCCAACCATATAAATTGAATTACTCATTTTTAAAGTTTCTTAGCTATAGTGTGTGCTACTCTTCAACATGAGGTCAACCTACACGCACTGCCTATTATAACACAATTCAAACAGCTCCAGCTACAGAGCTTGAGGAATGTTCTTTATAAGCTAAGACATGAACAATAATTCCTGCCCACACACACTGCTTTAAGCAACAAGTCCTAATACGATGTCATCCTGGAAAAGGGAAAAAAATTACTTCAGCTTTTGAAGAAGCAGACAGACTTCCCCAAAGCAAGGACATATTTATGGAATTCAAAGGCAGCAGACTGCTCTTTCTTGGGCAGGACTCCAGGACTCAGAAATTCAGCAGTATTTCTAACAAGCAGCCTCTTCACCAACGAGCACGTGTGCCCAAACCTTTGAATATACTGCTAAAATACTGCTCATCAATGTGCAAGAACGCACTCCCTAGCAAAGCCTGATGTTTGGCCCTTGTTCTCAAAGAGTCTTTAGACCAAAGAAAACAAACTGACAGAAAAAAAATATAGCTTGATTAAAAAAAAAAAAAAAAAAAAGAAGAAAACGAGCACAATCATCAGAATGAAGTTGTGTGTGTAGTATATAAAAAGAAGCCCCCAGTAGAGGCTCTGTTTAAACCATGCCTCATACCCCAAGAACACTTTTCCCCTAAGAGCACCACATCTGCACTGACACAAGAAGGTATTCCTAAAATCTTGCAGATGTGCTCACAGGTAATGGGATGCCACTCCCTCCAACCAAATGCAGCTCCCAACGGCCTTTAACACTGTGAATCTTCAGCTAAACTTCTGAAAGCCTTAAGGATCCTGATTGTAACAACCTTTCTCTCTCCAATACAATTATATGGAAATGCAAACGCACAGACCCTGGAGATTAATGTTAAATACAGTTTAGCTGATTCAGTAATCTTACCTGAAGCTCTGAAGAGCTCATTTGCTATTAAGCTTTGTAGAACTCGGGTAAAAGGCCGTGACTTTAGTTAGTTATCAACCACTTGTCTAAGGACTTTAACCAAGTCTGGAAAGGGAGAGACAGGAAGATGCAAACTCCCAGCATTAGGAAGCCCTTTTCCCCCTCAGTACTTACGTTGGCAATATCATTTTCTGTTGCTCGGAAAGGCAGCCCTCGCATGTGAACAAAGTGACCGCCGCCATGGAAACCTGACCCTGCGTCTGCAGCTCCACCATAGCCATGGCCTCCCATGCCTGTCACAAACGAGAACACACGCCTGTCAGGTCACAAGGAGAGGGCACCACAGTCCCCAGTCCCCTCTAGTGGAAGCCACTCGCTTTATGCCACCAAATGCAAGGCAGTTACCCTTCCCTTCTACCAACTTAACCACAGGGTGTTCTAAGCAATAAGCCTTTTCTCAAGGTCCCTCAATCTCTGCCCCCCTCCCGCCCCCACCTTTTAAATGTACATTTCTTTACTAAATAACCTAATAGAGAAAGCAATTACTTCTATGTTAGAAATACCACGTCCTACAACTCAAAGAGAAGACCTTTCTAAACAAACCATTAATTTTTGTTTTTACCTCTCCCATCTCTCATTCTGTCATCGTAGCCATCGTTTCCATAGCCATAGTTATTATAGCCACCATAATCATCAAAGCCACCATATCCTGTGCAATGGAGAGAAAGAAAGGAACGATGATGTTGTTACTGAGGAAGCACCAAGCCACACACAAGAGTCAAGTTTTTCAGCTTTTGCGCACCCAGAAGTTTGCAACAACTGCTACAGGCTGTTAAATCTGCATTTCTGAACAGACTGCAAATATAACATTCCTTTTACACAGTAAAAACACTGAAACATGCAAGCCAAAGGTAAAATTCTGCTGAATACACAGTTTCCTCATTACTTCCATTAATCTTAATTACTAAGCCATACTTCTTGATGCATTATTAGAAAACTGTTTTGAAGCGAGGTGCGTCAAACCTAGCAGGTACTGCAGCTATTGCCATTTCTTTATTTCTTGACAAAGATGTCAGGAACACGACACTGACAACAGACCCTCCATTCATTAGATAGACATACCACCGTCATATCCACCACCTCCTCGACGCATTCTGTCATACATACTTCCACGCCCAGCTCCATAATAACCCCCTCTTCCTCCTAATGGTCTATCATATGGTCCAGGTCGTTGCTGTCCCATCATTCTTCTTGGCATGTCAGAAAATCCTCTGATTTCGCTCTTACTACTTTTGAAGATTTCAATGTATCTAATAAAAGAGGATGGTCGAGGAAACAGTAAGAATACATGCACGAGCTGTGTGAATATTTTAAAAGGCCACACTAAGTTTTCTATAACTAAAGGAACAATCCAACAGAAGTGGCTAAAGATACCATACAACTTAAGTTTCTCCTCAAATCTGTAAGAATCTTAAGTGTATTAAAAATCCCCACACTTTACAGTAGCAAAAATTACTACGTGAAAATTCTAGCTGTACAAATTAAGCATAAAACGTTTTTCCAGTATGAGAAACATACTGCTGAAAAACAACATCTAGCTATAGCAGCATTTATCACAAATTACCCTATGCAAGAAAATTCAAACAATTTTCCAAGTTTAGCAAACTACCCAGAGTAATACTGTCTCCCCCACCCCCAAAATCTACCGTATTTCCCAAGTTAACTTAGGATTGGTTTTAACAATTCTTAAAAACACCCAAATCCATATAAAGGTCCCCAGCCCCCCCCAAAGCATTACTGACCCACAACCCCCAAAAATAAAGATGTAACGCCATCCCAAACTCTCCATCCCCACCTGTGCCCTATTCTTTCCTTGTGTTTCCCCAGAGCATTTTCTGCTATCTCCTTTGAAGCAAACTGCACGAAGGCCTCCCCTGTGCTTCTCCCCTGGTAGTCCAGCGTCAATGTTATCCCATTTGGCACGATTTCCAACCCTTTAACCCAAGGACAAATAACCCCATCAAGGGGAACAGTGTTAAAGGCTGAAACATTCCCATCTGTAGCAAATACTTTAAGCATATCTAAACAACAACAACGAAAAAGAAAACCACCTCGTTTCCCCATCACCCAACAAAACAAGCCAATGATCTTTCATTAAACATTAATGGTTTAACCATATATCTTTTCTGTTTAAGCTATGCAAAAATACAATGACCTAAGTTACATGAAGAAAACAGAGCTACCAATCAAGCAATTTAACTGATCCCAATGGTAACATTCAGGTTACCCCAGTAAGTGTACTGTTTACCACCTCAACTAGATTACGTACATACTGTGTTTTATGACATCTATGGCTATCTGTACTTCATTTACAGGGTATGTTTACATTAAGTAACTTAACACAATCCCTCCCCATCCCCACCCCATAAATAGTTATTACACATTCAAGCATACACATACAAGACACTCAAGTCACTTCACTTTGACTGAACGAGAGCTACCTTGGAAAAACTGAACAATCTCTTCTTTGCTGCAACCAAACGGCAGGCCTCGCAGTCGTACCACTGTTCCATCATTAGTTGTATCATTTGGCCCATTGTGCTTTCCGCTCCAGTCCATTTTTTATTTTAATCAAAACCTACCAGGAAAAGAAAAAAAAAAAAAAAGAGGGAGAATTTTGAGATTCCACATGTGCCCAAGTCCCTCCCCTCAAAAGGAAGCTGGTAGTTTTTTTTTCTGCAGGTGAGTAGTGTAATGGAAAACAAGCTTGATTTCTGTTCCGTATTTAACACTGCATTGTATCTCAACCTACCCCCAGCTCCGAGCGGGAACTGCGTGCGGCGCATGGGCCCTGGTGTTCACTCAGCACACCCTGACAAGGCTTTGCAGGCTTTTTCCCCCCCCCCCTCTTCGCAGAAGCTGACGAAGAGACGGAAACCCCGCAACGCCACAGTGTGGAGACGAGGCCTCCCTTTGTCTCAGATGAAGCATGCGGGCTGCACTCCTGGCTGTTTTCCCTCCCTCTCCCCCGCGCACCCAGGCAGCAGCGCAGGAGCTGCAGGCTCGCCCCAGGGGCTGGGGTTGCCCAGACAAGCCCCCCGTGGTTGGAAGGGGGGGGTTCATACAAGAAGTAGTTGCTATTACAAAAAGTAGAGTATTTTCATTCAATCTAAAATAGAGTTAAGCTTATCCAAGGAGTTCTATTTTTTGAAAGTTAGATGGAACGTCCCTCCGATAGCATGGCTTTTTTTTGTACAGTGTTTTTTCAAATACTACTTTTTCAGACAGTTAAATCTGGCGTTAAGTATGATCTCACACAATCACAGAATAACCTAAGCTGGAAGGGACTCACAAGGTTCACAAAGTCCAACTCTTATCCCTGCACAGGACAACCCCAACATTCACACTGTGTGTCTCAATCCATTGTCCAAATGCTTCTGGAATATTGCCAGGCTTGGTGCTGTGACTCCTTTCCTGCTGAGTCCATTCCAGTGCTCCACCACCCCTGTGAGCGAAGGACCTTTTCCCAATACCCAACCTAAATCTGCCTCGCATCATCCTGCCATTCCTTTGGTCTTATCACTGGTTACCAGAGAAAAGAGATCAGCATCTGCTCTTCCTCTTTCCCATGTGAGGAAGCAGAAAACTGTGATGAGGTCCACCCTCAGCAATCCCCTCTGTTAGCAGCCTTTCCCTATCTCAAATGCAAGGTCAGGCAGAGCTGGAGCTGGCTCCAAATTAGCCAAAGATGTTACTGCTGTGAAGTTCATAGTAACATTAAAATGAGCTCTTGAGAGGTAGTAGAAGATATGTAAGATTTCTGGGAAAATTTAAACGTGTGTAAGTGGGAGATGGATCCTGTCCCCAGCTCTTGTTTCACTGCACAGATTGACAGAGATTGCTCCCTCACATTGCCCAGGGCTAATTAAGTGGTGCTTGCTTTCTAAAACTCCAAAATGAGCCCCAGAGAATTTATTTGCAGGTTTTTTTACTATCAGGGTGTGTGTGAGTGTGCCCTGGTGTTTGCACTCTTGTGTCTGTGCGTGTGTGTCTGTGAGGGGGGCACGGGAAGCGCCCACTGCAGTGGGTGGAGAGATGTGTGTGTGCATGTCTGTACGAGAGGTGCATTTCTGTGGGAGTGTTGTGTGGGGTCTGTGTTTGCGTATGTGGTGTACACATACCTGTGTGTGAGACATCTGTGCCTCTAGGATGGTGCGTGCACACACCAGTGTCTGGGGTGTATAAGCAATTCACCTGTGTGTGTGTGCTAGAGATGTCTCTGTGCCTGTGTGTGTCCGAGATGTGCCTATGTATTGAAAAGTGCCTCTGTGTGTGTGAAAAGCGCCTGTGTGTGATTGTGTGTGCAAAAGGTCTCTGTGTGTGCCTGTGCATGCAAAAGGTGCCTCTGTGTGTGTGCAAAAGGTCTGTGTGCTAAATCACAGAATCATAGAACAACCAGGTTGGAAGGGACCCATCGGATCATTGAGTCCAACCATTCCTATCAAACACTATGTGTCTCTGCGTGTGCCTGTGCGCGCAAAAGGCGCCTCTGTGTGCTTGTCTGTGTGCTCAAAAGGTCCGTGGGTGCCTGCGTGAGTGCAAAAGGTGCTTCTGCGCGTGTGAAAGGCGCCTGTGTGCGCAGAAGGTGGCTCTGCGGGTGCCCGTGCGTGTGTACGAGACGCGTCTCTGTGTGCTTGTGGCCGTGTGGGCGCCAGAGGCCTCTCTCCGCGTCCCCCGCGCCTCGGAGCCGGCGCCCGCGCGCGCCCCTCCCGCTCCCGCCGCCATTTACGGCTCCGGCCGGGCGGCCCCCACTCCTGTTGCCCTGTGCACGCGCCCTGCCGCCCCCCCAACCCCCCGCGGCCCCTTCCCTCCTCCCAACACCTCCACCATTTTCTCCCCCTCCTCTCGGCGCTGCCTCCCTCCCCGCCCTCCTCGCGCCGCCGCCGCCGCCCTCGCCTCCTCCGCTCAAAATGGCGGCCGCGCCGCGAGCGAGGCTAAGGCGCCCCCCTCCACCCCGCCCCCGCCGGCTCTTCCCGCGGGCGGCCCCGGCCCCGCCACGCGCCCGCCGACCCCCGGCCCCGCCCGCCTCGGTGCCCCGAGCCCCCGCCGCCACCGGGGCGGCGCCGCTCTCGCTCACCCGGAGGCCCGAGCGCTTCCCTTCGACGCGCCCCGGCGGGAGCTTCTGCCTCAAAGGGAGGAGCGACCGCCCCTCCTCTTCCTCCTCCTCTTCCTCCTCCTCTTCTTCCTCCGCCTCGCTTCCAACCGGCCGGCGGCGGGATCGGAATCTGCGCAACGCTGGCGAGCGGGATGGCGTCTCCGTCCGCGCGAGTGTCGCGAGAGCCACGCCGCGCTCGGGGCCGCCGAAGCCGCGGTGCGCCTGCGCGCGGGGCGGGGCCGAGGGAGCATTCGCGCCTTTGGCCGCGG